>JAJONR010005133.1:0-64665 GCA_029582245.1 Solanum etuberosum
ACATGCTTCTATTCTTGAACAATTACTTTACATGACATCAATTCTAGAAGATCAACTCTAAGTCTTCAATTTCACTTCACAAGGCATAAACCTGCATTCTTCATTCTATCATCATACACATCTAGATCACAAGACATTCAAGTCACAAGCTGCATCTTTAAGAAATATTAGTCATAATTCATCATAAAGACTCAATATCAAGCTTTACTAGTCATGATCAATCATATATACTTTAATCTAATTCAATTCATGTTAACATGCTTCTATTCTTGAACAATTACTTTACATGACATCAATTCTAGAAGATCAACTCTAAGTCTTCAATTTCACTTCACAAGGCATAAACCTGCATTCTTCATTCTATCATCATACACATCTAGATCACAAGACATTCAAGTCACAAGCTGCATCTTTAAGAAATATTAGTCATAATTCATCATAAAGACTCAATATCAAGCTTTACTAGTCATGATCAATCATATATACTTTAATCTAATTCAATTCATGTTAACATGCTTCTATTCTTGAACAATTACTTTACATGACATCAATTCTAGAAGATCAACTCTAAGTCTTCAATTTCACTTCACAAGGCATAAACCTGCATTCTTCAAATTCATCAATTAAACTAGGGTTAGCCATGGAAAACATGTAATATCATCAATATATCCTGATTAGTTACTAAAACAATCATAAACAAGTATTATCCATTCAATTGGAATCATACTCAACATTACCCACAACATAGGAAGAAACCCTAGCTAGAATTGGAGATTTTTATCACAATTTTGGGGAAATCTAGGGGGGCTCTATGGATGGAAGAATACATAGATGAATAATCTAACATACCTTGGTTATAAATACCTCACAATAGCTTGCAACAATGGATAAATTGACCTAACTTCCTTCTCTTCTTCTTCTTCTTCTTCACTTTCTAGAGAGAGGATTTTTGGAGGGAATTGGGTCTCTTTTGTGAATCTAAAATAATGATTTGGAATCATCTAATTAATGGTCTTATAGCTTTATGGAGGTGGCCTAATTACTAATAAACGGACCCTACTTAATAACTAATTAATTCTAGAACCTTCCCTTAACCCCTAACTTAAAAACTTAAAAACCAAAACTACCCCCACCCACGGACTGTGGGTGGGTCTACGGACCGTACTGGTCTTTTGTGGGTGGAGTAATGGAGCATAACTTCAAGGCCTTGACCCACGACCCTCCCCCATGGGGAGTGGGTGGACCCATGGGGCATGAGTCCCCATCGTGGGTCACTGCCTTGGGGTAGATTTAGGGACTGTTTTGGGGTCCTCCTCAAGGACCCCTTTGGTTTGTCCTTGGGGAGTCGTACCTTGACGTTTAACCCCTAAAACCTTCATTCTGAGTTTGGAAATTTATTTTATGATTATAACCCTCATATCAAACTCTAAAACCTTCACGTAAAGCTCTATTTTAGTGTACTAGTTTTCCGGGTGTTACAACATATCACCTGGGCGACAGTAGCAACCCTCGCTGCACATCGGCAATGCAACATCAATTGAGGCCCACATATAATTTTAGGTCGTTTTGAACATCAGCGAAACGACATCAACCAAGGCCCACACACATCTGCTAAGTAAAATTTATTGAGGCCTGCAGACAATGGAATGCCTCTCATAGAAAATCAGTCAAGTGACATAGGCAAAGGTTAGAGATCAATGGCAGGTTAATATGTACATCGGCAAAGGAACATCGACCGAGGATAGAGAATAATGGATGGCCCCTATTCACATCGATCGAGGCTCATGCACAAAGGCAGGACCGTGCGTGAATCACCTAGGTGACATCAGTCGCGGCCAGTGCACAACGACAGACCCTACGAACATTAGCTAAGCAATATCGACCAAGGCCTGTGCATATATAAGGGTAGTTGCATGCATCACCCAGGCGACATCGGCTGACCCCTACGCACATTAGCCAAGAGACATAGACCAAGGCCCACGCACACTGCTATGCCCCTACACAATATTAGTAGACCCTTTTGCCCATCAACCAAGCAATATTGGCCGAGGCCTGCGCACAATGGAAGGCCTCTAAGAAAATCAGTCAAGTGACATCGGCAGAGGCTAGCACACAAAAGTAGGACCCTACGCACATCGACCAAATGTCATCGGCTAAGGACAACACAAAACTGAAGGCCCTTCACACATCATCCAAGGGATACGATCGAGTCATGCACACATCGGAAGGCACCTGCATGGATTGTCTGGTGACATCAGCCGAGGCCAGTATACAAAAGCAGGCTCTATGCAGATTAGTCAAGCGATTTGGACCAAGGCCTGCACACATAGACAAGCACCTGTGTGCATCACCCCATCGACATTGGCAAACACCTCTTCACATAAGTCAAGCGACAACAACTGAAGCTCGTGCAAACTGGTAGGGCCCTACGTGATATTGGTAGACCCTTTCACATATGAGCCAAGAGATAGCGGCCGTGACCCACACATAATGGAAGGCCTATCAGAAAATTGGCCAACAGACATCGGCGAAGGCTCACGTACAAATTACCAAGGTGATGTCGACAGCCCATTGCACGCATCGCTTAGGCGACATTGTCAGCCCCTTGTGCGCATTGGCCAGACAACATCAGTTGAGGCCTGTGCACAACGACTGACCCTTGCGCACATCGGACAAGCGACATCAGTAGAGGCCAACACACATCACCCAATCGACATCGGTCGAGGCCATCACACATCAGCCAAGAAAAATTGATTAAGGAAATCGGCAGAGGCTAGCGCACAATCACAAGACCCTATGCAAATTGGCCAAGACACATCAACCAAGGCAAACACGCAACAGCAAGCCCCTGGTCCTACAATCCAAGCGACATTGACCTAGGCCTGCGCACAATGACGTAACTCTAAGAAAATTAGCCAAGCGGCATCGATAATGGCTAACGCACAATAGCAGGCCCCTACGGACAAAGCCTTGGTGACATTGGTAGGCCCCTGCACCCATCACCCATGATACATCGACGGGGCCCTACATGCATTTCCAGGGCGATAGCAGTAGACCCTGATGCACATAAGCTAGGCGACATCGGCCGAGGCTCGTGCACAATGGCGACCCTATGAACATTATCCAACTGACATAGGATGTGGCCGGCGTAAAATGACAGACCCTGGAGCAAATCATCGAAGAAAAAATTACAAAGGCTAGCGCACAATAGCATGCCCCAAAAAACATAGCCCAAGCGACTTTGGCATTCTCCAATATTCATCACCCATGAGACATCGATAGGGTCCTACACGCATCGCCCAGGCAACATCTACAAACCCGTGCACACATTTGATAGGTGACATCGGCAGAGGCATGCACACAATGTCAAGCCCTTGCACACATCATCCAAGCGACATAAATTGAAGACTAGGAATAATGGCAGGACTCTCAGAAAATTATCTAAAAATCAATGGTAGAGGCTAGCGCACAACGAGAGGCCCCTCTACCCATAGCCTAGGCGACGTCGGCAAGTCCCTACATGCATCGTCATTGAGAAATCGACAGGGCCCTGCATGCATCACACATGCAAAATTGGTAGACTTATCAAGCATCGACCGAGGTTCGAGCATAATGGCCGACCGCTACGCCTATAGACCAAATGACATTAGTTGAGGTCTGCACCTAATGGTAGACCTCTAAGCAAATGAGTCAAGAAACATCAGCAGAAACCAACGTGGTGCTCTGCGATTCACCGAACATGAAATATTGTCTCGATGAAGTTTATCAACTGAGGTTCAAACACCTCTAGCCTAGAGCATTAAAAGGTGAGCTAAGGAGCGATAGAGATTCACCGAACAAGTTTGGTGAGCCCGACTAATGTAACCAATTTTGTCCCGTAATAGATTTTAGGACAAATTTTGGGACAGTATAAATAGGTTAAAGGAAAGAGAAAACAGATATAGGTCTTAGACAAGAAAATACCCTAATAGAGTGTGAAGAGTAAAGAGAGACAGAACACTTTACCTTTGACTAGATTTTGGGGTTTTACAACTGGGTCTTTGAATTTGATAAATTGAAGTTGAATCCAAAGTGGCTTTACTTGTAATTATTTAATTTCAAGTTACCCATGGTTGTTTTCATGGAAGGTATAATCTATTTACTTGTTGTGATGGGTGGATAAAACCCCAAGATCTAGGGGTGCAATTATGGGGTCGGGTGTTGATATAATGTAGTCGGTATTGTTCTATGCTCTGTTGTTTTATTGCTCATACATGAATTTGGTCTAATTATCATTGGGTTAACTAATAAGTTTAGGTTACAAACTTAATTCCTACTTGCGATCTTCGGTTGATGCTCAAAAGAGATTAATTGGAGTGGATAAATAGTCTGATACTAACAATTTACGTTTGATGTATGTAATTTGCTTTAAAATAGAGGTTTTGGGTCGAATCTATTTGCCATATTCTTAAAAGACAAAATAGAGTGAGGTATTGGGTTTTTTAGATTTGCAACTAGATGAGACCGAAAGGAGATTTTATGAACAATTGCTTTGAGATCAAAAAATGATTAGCCTTAATGAAGATGACTTAGTATATTCATGAATGTTAGTCACTATAGAGCAGTACAATTACCCCTATGTGACGTCGATTTCTGATCCTCGCACCCCTGGATTGCTTGTTGACTCTTGATTTCTTTGCGAAGGGCTTAAAATGCCCCTAAACTATTTGAATTGGTAAAAGACTACCCTTCATAAACCTTTGGTCCCCCAAGTACCCCTGACGCCAATCTTTTGGCTCAAAAATACCCTTATGTCTAACGGATCATACTCATAAGGTGGATGGAGGGCAATATTGTACCAAATCTCATAGTTTAAGGGCATTTTAGGCCCTTTTTCATTAAAATAATTTGAAATTACTCAATATATAAGCTTACATGATTGACTTAATTTTGAATTTTATATTAAATTAAAAATATAAAGGGCAGGCATCTACTCTCTACACTCCCCCCGCAAGCCCCACGGCCCACCCCCCACCCACCACTTCACTTCCTATCTCTTCCATATTTTTCTATTTGGATCTTGTCCACTATTTTAAATTTTATTTTTTTCAATTTATGACAAACAAGAGAGAAAAAATGAGGAAAATAACAATGCATTCGTATAGAAATAATTATTCAATTGAAGATGACTTAATTAAGCAAATATGTACAAATATTACATTTTTCTTTTGTGTGTACCCAAAATTCAAAATAAAAGAATAAAAATAATCATTTCTCTTATCCCCACCATAATCCCACCATAACAATAATAAAAATTAAAAGAATAAAAATATGTGAGTTCATTTCAAGTTTGAGTCCCGAATATCTTAATTAAGAATAAGAGATTAAAAAAAGGAATAAAAGAGAAAATGAACAAGACATTTGGATAATTGGTAGTAATAATATTTTTTAGATGGACAATCAGTCGGGGTGAGTATGGATTTTTGTTGGATCCCCATTTATGAGTTGGGTTACGTTATAATAAATTGGGGGTTAATTTAAAATAGGCGAATAGAAAGATATTATGAAATTAATTATTTTTTCAATATTATTTTCAAGTGTATTGGGTAAAAATATGAATCATATGTGGTTTTATAAAAATTAAAATTTTAAAAATATGATTTTTATTATTTATTTGAGAAGGGTTTAAATTTGGACCAATCGCATTAAGCAACATAATAAATAAATATTTAATAATTTTACTTTAAGGGAGCTATTAAAAACAAGGGCAAATATGAGCCAAAGGATTAACATCAACGGTATTTTTGAGCCAAAAGGTGGATGCTAGGGGTATTTTAAGGCCGAAAGGTGGACAAAATGTAATTTTGTACTAATTCAAATACTTGAAGGGCATTTTAGGCGCTTCCGTGTAGTGTAATTGTGATGATTGATAATCAAAGCTTTATATTAAATTGGTGGAACAATCCACCCAATTGTTTTTACTATTGCGAATGAGCGAATCTTAAAATCCAAACTTTTTTAAAAGGAATATTCCACGATATACCATTCTCTGTAAGATTTGACCCCCACTTTTCGTTGGGTGTCTTGTTGACTATGACTGTTGTCCTTATTAATTAGTTTTAAGGAGGACATTTGAGCGCTATCAGAAAAAACTTTCACCAATCATAATTTCTTAATGTGAGAAAACTTTTCACAATTTCATTGATGCTTATCTTAAAGCAACTTAGATCATAAAACATTCTTTTTCATATATCATGCATAAATTTCATGAAATCATTACTCATAGATTCATACTTTCTTTATAAATTCATGTCTTTAAGGTTCATAGTCAATATTATGGAGAATGCATGGGTTCATATGAAATCAATTGGAAAGAATGTAATTGAGTCAAAACAACCATGATAAGATCAAAATCAAACAATTGAATCAACACAACTAGAGCCCATGAAGAATTGAATGAAAACTTAATCAAATTGATGAAACTGAACTTGGAGAATTAAGAAATCTTTGGGACTAAATGGGTGAATGGAACCCATTGATGAAACCCTACATACCTTGAAGATCAAAGTCCAAAAGAAATGGAGGAATAGGAGACTTGAAGCTTGAAACCCTCGTCTTCTTCTTGAACTTGAGAGATAATTGGAGAAGATGAATGTGGATGGGATTTGGGGATTTGAGTGAATGGGGGAGTTGTGGTAATTTTAGGAGTAGAAGGGTAGTTATAGGACTTAAAATTAGGGTCAAAACGACATAGTATAGACATTAAATTAATAGGAAAATACTCAAATACCCTTAAAAAATAATTGTCGGAAGACTATATGGTTTGGACCTACGGGCCGTAGAAATTCCTACTGATTGCACTTGTCAAACGTAGGTCGAGTTACTGAGGCCTAAATTAGACAAACTTCCTATGAATCCCATCTATGGACCATCAGAACTTCTACGATCCGTAGACCCCATCTATAGACCTCTCTTTTTAACACAAAATTTCACTAAGTCTGGATTGCCCCTAAGAAACCCATCTACGACTCATCCAATTTTCTACAGCTCGTTATATTCATTCGTAGGTCAAACTTCAGAAACTTGATATTTCAAAAACTAATCTCCAAATATATTACTCCCTTCCTGCAGCCTGTAGTACTTACGACAGTCCGTAGAAGGGACTGGTAGTCACTGCCTTAGTGCCAAAAATCAGAAGGTTCCCTTTCCTTTCGACTTTCCAATTTCCAAGTTGTTACAATATCTCCCCCTTGGGAACATTCGTCCTTGAATGGGACTCAAGCTAGCATGAATATAGTTGGAGAGAAATAAACAAACATAAATTGAAATTTCATCAAAATGCACATAAACATGGAGAATCACTCCAAGTTAAATCATAATATCATAAATCAAGTTTTCATGAACATGCATGCACATGAAAACATGAGAATAACTAAAATGTATGAATCCAAAAAACTGAACCATGAGGAACTAATACTTGATGCTAGAAGCGAAGGGAATGAGTCGAGGGTACTGGAACATCATATCGACTTCGGCCTCCCAAATAGACCCCTCAACTAATTGATTCCTCCAAAGAACTTTCACGGAAGAAACTTCTTTATTTCTCAACTTTTGAACTTGTCGGTCTAAAAAAGCTCACTTGGAACCTGTTCGTATGAAAGATTTTCTTTAACTCCCAAACCTTCTAAAGGCCCTATGGATGTCGGATCTCCAACACACTTGTTCAACAAAGAGACATGGAATATTGGATGTACCGATACTAAATCCTTAGGAAACTCAAGTTCATAAGCAACTATTCCAACATGCCTCCAAATCTTATATGGGCCTACATAATGGGGACTAAGCTTTCCTTTCTTTCCAAACCTCATCACACCCTTCATGGGTGAAAATTTCCAAGTAGACCCAATCATTAACTTCAAACTCAAGCTCTCTTCTTCTAATATCGGCGTAGAACTTTTGTTGAGTTTGAGTAGGTTTCAACCTTTAACGAATAAGTCGAACCCTTTCCATAGCCTCATGCACCAACTCGGGCCCTATCAAAGCGACCTCTCCAAATTCAAACCAACCAATAGGATACCTACACCTCCTACGATAGACATCCTCAAAGGGAGCCATCTGAATTCTAGAATGATATTTATTATTATAAGCAAACTTAATCAAAGACAAATGATCATCTCAATTACCCTTAAAATTGATCACACAATCTCTTAACATATCTTCTAAAGTCTAAATAGTACATTTGGATTGCCCATCGGTCTAAGGATAGAAAGTCATGCTAAGTTTCACTTGAGTACCTAGACCTTTCTAAAATGACTTCAAAACTGTGACGTAAACTGAGTACCACAATCATAGATAATGGACAAGGGCACACTATGCAACCTCACCATTTCGTGAATATATAGCCTGGCGTACTCCTCTGCTGAAAATGAAGTCTTAACTAGAAGAAAGTAAGACAATTTTGTCATTCAATCCACAATAACCCCACTTGAATCAAATTGTTGATAAGTGTGAGGTAAATTCATAATGAAGTCCATATTCAATTCTTCTCACTTCCATGTAGGGATACTTATATTTTGAGCCAAACCACCCAGTTTCTAATGTTCAACTTTTAGTTATTGACAATTCAGACATTTAGCCACAAATCCCGCAATATCCTTCTTCGTCTCATTCCACATATAGACTTCCTGCAAATCACGATACATCTTGGTGGCTCCCGAGTGAATAGAATATCGAGAACTGTAAGCTTTTGTAAAGATCTGATTCCTCAATTCATCATTATTCAAAATGCACAACCAGGCTTGATATCAAAGGATGCCATCTCGCCCTCGAAAGAAAGCATCAATGTACTTTTCAGAAACTGACTTTTTCAAGTCAATCAGTACTGGATCAAGATCTTACTTAACCTTCACATGTGATGCAAAAGACGATTTAGAACCATTGTGAAAAACCACACCACTTTCACTAGAATCAACCAAGCAAACACCCAATCGAGTCAACCCATGAACATCACTAACTAACTCTTTCTTACCATCTTCAACATGAGCAACACTTCTCATTGATAGTCAACTAAGAGCATCTACCACCAAATTCACCTTTCTCAGATGATAGAGGACACATATGTCGTAATCCTTTAATAACTCAAGTCATCTCTTTTGGTGAAGATTCAAATCCTTTTGAGTGAACACATATTTCAAGCTCTTGTGGTTGGTGAACACATCTTCATGAACACCATACAAGTAATGCCTCAAAATATTTAGGGCAAACACTACCACCGTTAACTCCAAATCATGAGTCAGATAATTCTTTTCATGCACTTTTAATTCCGTTGAAGAATAATCAATAACTTTCCCATTTTGCATAAAAACACAAGCAAGTCCAATCTGTGAAGCATCACAATAAACCACAAAACCATCTTATCCTTCCTATAATGTCAAAATAGGGGTTGAAGTAAGTTTATCCTTCAACTCTTGCAAACTCTTCTTACAAGTTTCCGACCATAGGAATTTCATCTTTATTTGAGTCAATGTCATCAAAGGCAAAGCAATAGAGGAAAATCCTTCCACACACCTTCTATAGTAGCTGGCCAAACCTAATAAACTCCATATATCTAAAGTGGACAAAGGTCTAGGCCAATCCTTGACCGTCTTGGTTTTCTTAGGATCGACTTCAATACCTTCACCGGAAACAATATGGTCCAGGAAAGCAACGAACCTCAACAACAACTCACACTTGATAAACTTAGCGTACAACTCATGATCCTTAAGAATTTTCAATAGAATCCTCAAATTTTCAACATGATCATCCTTACTCCGTGAATAAATCAAAATATAATCAATAAACACAATCACAAACATATCAAGATGTTTCTTAAAGATCATATTCATCAAATCCATGAATGCCGCTAGGGCACTGGTCAAACCAAAAGACATCACCAAAAATTTATAGTGACCACACCGAGTTTGAAAAGTTGTCTTCAGAATGTCACTCTCCTTCACCCTCAATTGGTGATAACCCAACCAAAGGTCGATCTTAGATAAGTAACTTTTTCCTTGGAGTTTATCAAATAAATCATTTATCATTTGAATAGGATACTTATTCTTTATGATAACCTTATTCAATTGTTGATCGCCAATGCACATTCAGAAGGAGCCATCCTTCTTTCGAACAAACAAGACTGGGGCACCCCATAGAGAGTTACTTTGTCTAATATAACCCTTATCCAATAAATCCTTCAATTGATCCTTTAACTCCTTACATTTTGTCGAGGCCATTCGGTGAGAAGGAATAGAGATAGGTTGTGTATCTAGGAGAAGGTGAATACCGAAGTCTATTTCCTTTTTGGGAGGAATACTAGGAAGGTCATCGAGAAATACTTCTAAAACCTCATTTACTATTGGAACTAACTCAAGAGTAGGGGTTTCAGAATCTGTATCCCTAATTCGAACAAGATGATAAATGCAACCCTTAGAAATAATTTTCCTAGCCTTTAGGCAAGATATACACTGACCCTTAAGAGAATAATTCCCCCCTTCCCATGACATGATAGGTTCTTCTAGTACCTTGAATGTGACCGGTCGGGTCCTACAATATGTGGAAGCATAACATGCATGAAGCCAATCCATCCCAAGAATAATATCAAAATTAATATATCAAGCTTTATAGTATCAATATGAGTTACCCTATGGGAAACGAGAATAGGGCACATTCTATAAACTCTTTTAACAACAATAGAATTACGAGCAGGAGTAGATACATGAAAGAGATTAGAAAGGATTTCGGGACCAACTTAAAATGTTATGGCCACATAAGGGGTAACAAATGATAATGTAGCACCCAGATCAAGAAAGACATAAACATCAAGGTGGAAGACTTTCAACATATCGGTCAATACATCCGAAAAACCCCCATGATCTTGTCAAGTTGAAAGAGCACAAATATGGTTTTTCTTTGGAGCACCCAAACCGGAACCACTAGGCTGAGCTTGCCTACCATCCCTTCCCTTAGAAGCAAGCAATGGACAATCTCTTATCTTATGACATCTCTCTCTAGAATTAAACTAACCATCCGTACCGGCAAAGCATTTACCATCATGTTTCTTGCCGCATCTTGTGCAAGTAGAGATAGAAGATCCATTTCCTTGAGGCTCTAGGTTAGACAACCTATATTTGTTGGAATTTGGAGTCGGAGCATTAGAAAACCCTTGACCGGAAATTTTTTACTGGAATTTAGAACGACCTTGTCCACTAGACCTAGAATAAGAAAAGTCACCATCACCGGTCCTTGCCCTCTTGTACTCTCTTTCCCTGTCTTTGAGCTTTGCCTTTTCAATCTGTTGGGCATGTATAATGAAATAGGAGATATCCATCTCCTTGATTATCATAGCATTTTGACATTCTTTGACAACTAAGTCGGATACACCCGACACAAACTTACTCATGCTTGCTATTGAGTCAGCAACCATAATCGAAGCATACTTAGCCAATTGAGTGAAATTAGAAGCATACACTTTCACATTCATATTGCTTTGATAGAGATTAATGAACTCAAAAACTCTTGTTCCTCTCATCTCAAGAAGAAAGAAACGATCAAGAAAAGCTCCTTTAAATTTCTATCAATCAACAGGACCTGCATCAACAGCCGTCTCACCTTTCCATTTTTCAAACCAAACTTGAGAAACACCCTTTAGTTGGTAAGCGGCAAACTCTACCTTCTCTAACATAGATAATCCTATAATTTCCACTACCTTATATATCTCATCAATGAAATTTTGAGGATTCTCATCAACCTTGGAACCATGGAACTTCAGAGGATTTATCCTAGTGAAGTCTCTTATCCTTGTAATCATCATACCCACATTTGAGTTCACTGGAGCAACGACTTCTCTATCTGCTTAGGCTATCATACCTTGAGTTAACACTGTGAAAGCGACTCAGAATTTTGCTTAAGTCACTTTCTCGGCTAAAGGCTCAGCCAAAACTTGAGGAACCTCAAGCTATACATTCTCACCCGAATTTCTTCTCACATAAGCTCTTCAAGGGGCCATATCCTGGAAAGCATCAGACAAGATTTAGGGGAAGGATTTTTATAAAGATAGACTTCATGGAAAAAATTTAGAGTAATGACAGAAGTGAAATTTCCTAAATGCTTTGTAGTCTCATATTCATAAATGTTGTACGCTTCACATTCATTAACAAGAATCTACTCAACATGGCTTGTCAGACATCCTAGGACCTTCTCTAAAATTTTGTGCTCTGAATACCAAGTTTGTCACGACCCAAAGTACATCCTAAACGTGACATGGCGTATAAGACCCTGAGAGGCCTTACACAAGCAACTTGATATACATACAACTTGATAGAATAGAAAATACAAGAATTTAAGGAAGTAAAGTCTCATTTTATGAAAGAATTGCATAAAAGTGGAAATCTACTCATAATCTTGACAAGCCAATCTACTACATCAAAAGAACATGGTCGGGAGATAACTCGTACACCACATTCATTATTTGAAAACTAAAGACATATGAAAAGAAAAGTAAAAATGACATGGTCCTCGGAATAAGAGGACTTACCACGTCTTCAACCTCAAACAATCAACTAGCCATGAGCTGGAGGAGAGGAAGCGTCACACCCTACATTATTAATCAATGTAGGCACAAGTATGGATTAGTACATGTAATATTCTAAGTATGAGGGATATGTATAAAAACGTAAAATATGATAATAAGAGGACATACGGGGAAAACATGATATGTATGACCAAGCTAAAGTATAGTAAAACCTTTAAAGAAGAATCATGAATCATGAACATTATCAATTCATCTTATAATAGAAATGAAAGCTTCATAAAACCTTTGAAGGTAACTTAGCTCATTTTTTTGAATATTTAGGACATACACCACATGAGCTATAACGTCGAATCTGGTGTCTTTCTCCCACGCCAAAAAGAAATATCCTTGCTTGCCAAGGTAAAGACCTTAAACTTCTAACTTAGGCTGATCCACTAGCTATGTCATTTAAGACAATCCTACAAGGCGACGTAGTTAGGGACAAGGAGATTGCTACTGGAGACCCGTTTTCTACTAATGGAGAGCTTCCATCTCAATATCCTCTTGGTTCTAAATAAATTCCCAATGGAATTAGTCATAAAATAAGCATATCATCATACATGAAAAAGCATAATTAAGTGACTAATCCAAGCTTAAATCATCATAGAGTAGCTTCTTAAACCTTTCATCAATCATGATTTTTAATGTGAGAAAATCTTTCACAATTTCATTGATTCTTATCTTAAAATAACCTAGATCATAAAACATTCCTTTTCATATATCATGCATAACTTTCATAAAAACATCATTCATAAAATTATAGTTTCTTCATAAATTCATGTCTTTAAGAGTTCATAATCAAAATCAGGGAGAATGTGTGAGTTCATGTGAAATCAATTAGAAAACATGTAATTGATTCAAAATAATCATGATAATATCAAAATAAAATAATTGAATCAACACAATTAGAGCACATGAAGAATTGAATGAAAACCTAATTAAATTGATGAAATTGAACTTGGAGAATTGAGAAATCTTTGGGGCAGAATGGGCGGATGGAACTCATTGATGAAACCCTACATACCTTGAGGATAAAATCTCAAAATAAATGGAGGATAAAATACTTAAATCATGAAATCCTAGTCTTCTTCTTGAAGTTCAAAGAGAATTTGAGAAGATGAATATGCATGGGATCTGGGGATTTGAGTGAATGAGCAAGCTGGGGTAATTTTAGGAGTAGGCGGGTAGTTATAGGACTTAAAATTAGGTTCAAAACGGCATATTATAGGCATTAAATACAATGCAAAATACCCAAATACCCATAATAAATAACTTCCATAAGACCTATGGTTTAGACCTACAGGCAGTAGAAATTCCTACGGACTGTACTTATCAATCGTAAGTTGAGTTACTAAGTCCTAAATTTGGGCAACTCTCTATTAATAACTTCTAGAGACCATCAAAACGTCTACATTACGTAGACCTCTCTTTTTAATATGAAATTTCACTATGTTTGGATTGCCCCTACGAAACCCATCTACGACTCGTCCAATTTTCTACGCCTTGTCAGGTTCATTCGTAGGTCAAACTTCAAAAACATGACATTTCAAAAACTCATCTCCAAATCTATGACTCCCTTCCTATTACTTGTAGAAATTCCTACTGTCCGTAGAAGGGACTCGTAGTCACTACCTTAGTGCCAAATATAAGAATTATCCATTTCCTTTCAACATTCCAATTTCCATGGTGTCACAGAATGTCGAGGACAAAATAGGGGAGAAAACCACTAAGGGTTATGAGCTGAAGTGTCCCCCTCAATATCCTAAAAGAACAATAAAAAAAATGAAGATGAGCACTTTCAAAAGTTTGTGAACCAACTCAACAAGTTGTCTGTGAATATTCTATTGATTGATGCATTATTTAAAATGTTGGGATATTCAAAGTTCATGAAAGAGTTGTTTCAAAGAGAAGAGTGGTAGATGTGAATACAATTGAAGTGTATCATCACTACAATGTTGTAATGGTAAATTCCGTTTCCACAAAGAAAGAAGATATATGAGATTTTACTATTTCATGCACCATTGGGGTGCACAAATTCAACATAGCCTTGTCTGATTTGGGGGCAAGTATCAATTTTGATCGCACTCCTAATTTTAAACAAATTGAGCGTTGGGAAACCCAAGCCTACACCCATGAGACTGATGATGCCAGATCATTCTATCAAGAGACCAGTTGCTATATTATTTGACGTGTTAGTCAAGGTAGACAAGTTTATTTTGTCAATAGATTTTTTGGTGTTTGATTGCGAGGTAGATTTGGAGGTGCCTATCATTCTAGGAAGACCATTTCTTGCTATAGGAAGATCGCTTGTTGATGTGGAATATGGTGAGCTCCAATTTAGGGTTGGTTATGAGTCAGTGAAATCCAAGGTAGATATGCTTACAAAACCCCCTGTTGAGTGCAGGGTAATAATAGTTAATGATTCTCTAGATAATAAGTTAGAAGATCGACATAAAAGGGAAGTTCCACCCGACATCAGGTGATTATAAGGTACTTGCATTGTATCGCGAAGTTAAATCAAACACTTCTTGGAAGGCAACCCAAGTGTTCTTCTTTATGTTTTGTTTACCTCACATTTTGTTGTTTTTGTGTGTGTTCTTAGTTGTAAGAAAATGATGGTTTGTAAAGAGTATAAGAAGACAAGCATAATACTATCAGTGTTAGATGGGCAAAACGTTGTCAAGCATTGTACATTACCAATTAAGCACAGAGTCCCACCAGATGCCTGAGTAAAATTCCTAAGAATATACATTTAGCTGGTTAAACACCAATTAGCTATTGTACAATGCCAATCAAAGCACCGATCCAATCCAGTACTCAGTCATCAATTCACAAAATATATGCTTCAAACGGTGAACCACCGATCACAATTGGAAAGTCGCCTATCACATTTAAGTGAGGTAAAGAAAGGTATTTAATTTTTACTTTTAGACAAGAACATCAAAAGACCGGATTTGACCGAGTTTTCCAAAACCTTCCTCTTCTTCCCTTTTCATCCTCTTTAAACCTCCATACCCATATTTATTCACTCTCCTTAAACCCATAACCTCTTCAACACCCCCATCAACTTTCTCCCCATCCTCCGACTATATAAACCCTTCTTCTCTCATTCCCAAACCACCATCAAATCTAAAAATCAGGAAATTTTAGCTGCTAATTTCTTGATCTCAAGGTTGAAGGAAACCTCCATTAATGCTTTTGATTTTATCTCTCTATTCTTCAAATCATGTATGTTGCTCTACCCACTTGATTTTAAGTTTGATATTATGATTGTAGTATGAATTTCGTGCTTTATTTGTCATTGCTTCAAAACCCATTTGGTTAGACTTGAAGATTTGCATTTGAAATGGGGTTTTAGTTCTGAAAATTGTTAGATCTAAAGCTAATCTTTTGAGTGTAAACTTTAGCATGTGATAATGATCTATTTTAGGTAAAATCTAAGTTTTGGGGTGAAGTGTGAGTAACCCCTTGTATTTACGTAGTGCATGATTTTTTTCTATAATATAATGACTGATGTCATTCCTAATGGAAAAATTATCATTATGTGAATCTTAAATTTTTGGGCTGAAATTTGGAAATGAGTAGCATGTTCTTGAATTTGAGACATGATTTGAGTGATTTTCATTCTTGTGGTGAGGTTTGAATTGTGAATGAGAGCTTTGATTTGTTTAGATTGCATGATTTTGTACTTTCGATTCTTAATGATTGATAGATTAACTTCCTTCTTAAAAGAATATCGACCAAAATGTTAGATATTTACCTTGTGAAACCTTTGGGGAAGTATGAGTACCTATTGGAATTGAATTTCAAATTGTTGTGATGAAATTGTACCAATTTTGGTCGAAGTAGGTACCTTTTCACAGTGGTCGCCTTGCATTTCACAGGCGCAACGCCGGTCGCATAGAAACTTCACCGTTTCTTAAACCTTGAACTAGCGTTTCACTTGCAAATCGCAAGTCTCCATTGGAAAAATGATGCTGTAATGCCGGTCCACCTAACTAGTTACTAGTTCTCTAACTAAAGGTGGAGGTTGCGTCGGCGGCTCACGATCGCACTTCTGTGATCACCGATTTGATGTTGAACTCTCTTGAGTTTAAATTGCCTAAATTCATTTTACACTCCTATGCTTGTCTTTATTTTAGATATTTGAGTTTTCTTGTTTTTCTTTTCTTATATCAAAAGAAAATATAATAAAAAGAGGATGTAATATACACATGTTATGCATTGCAGACTTCTTTCCTTTTCATATATGCCTAGACAAAAGCATGTGGTGCAATAGCCCGCCCGCACAGCCTCACCCTCACATAATCGAGCGGTTCCTAGTAACCTCCAAGAAAAGACCCTAGTGAAGTTTAATGTGATTGGTTCAAAGGAGTATTACGACTTGTTTGAGGATAGGCCCTTCACACTAGAGAAGGCCCTCAAGTTTGATGGATTGGCTAAAGTTTCCCTGAATATGGCATGGAAGCTTATAGAATGTAGGTGGCTTCCATTGCTTGAGGCACCTGGTGACTACTATCCAGAGGTTGTTCGTGAGTTCTATGTAGCATATCAGGCCTCACTGGATAACATAGGAAATGGGGAATTGTTGAAAACTTCCCATGCTTACCCTTAATCAAAGTTCATGAAGTCCAGGCGGAAATCACACTAGAGGCCATAAATTCATTAAGTTGTGATGAACTAGTAGGAACTACAAAAGTCTATACCAAGAAGATCACAAAACGTGATCAGTTTGCGAGGGCGTCAACAACAATTTGTGCAAGATCCCAAATGTTGGACACTATAGGAAAAGAGATCTCCTAGACTTGTCCTTTAAAGGCAAAATGTGGCTTGACTTTATTTGTGCCCGCATCATGACATCCAAGAAGAATCAGAGAGTACCCCAAGAGGTAGCTATTCTTATTTCTTGTTTAATGATAGGTATTCACATCAACTTTGAGGAGATTGTCATTGTACAGATTCACTGGAAGGCCCACCAAAAAAATTGCTCCATGCCAATTTCTGTTCTTATCAATAAGCTTTGTGATTACGCCGGGATACAATATTTTAACTTGGATGAATTTGAGCTCGCTGGAGGTGTGATAGATGGACAAGAAGACAGTGTTGAAGCCCAATCAATTAAAAGGCGTAGAAAGCAAATAGATCCATCTTTTGAGGAGTCTGGAAAAACTGAGGAGGAGCAAAACAAGCAACCCCAAATTTGAGTGCCTTCTAGACATTGGTGGATGCCACTTATCGAAACCGGAATCAACTTAACCTGTTAGCTCAAATGCTACCCCAAATTATGGAGAAGGCTGCACAATACTCAATGAAAGGGTTAGTTGATATCGTTGGCAGGCTGAGCCTTAAAGTTGGTGCCTTAGAAGGGACAGTTCCAAGATGAGGGTTGAATTTGACGGTAGAAAGGGAAAAGCACCTATGCAGGGTGCACCAGGTGTGGTGGATGAAATCCTTGTAGGTATGGGCTTCAATGTGGGGAAAACCCAATGCGACAAGGAAGAGTTGGATGAAGTGTCAATGCAGTGAGGTGGATCTAGTTCTAACACATCAAGAGAGGTGTGAGAAGTTTTTTTCCTACGCCCTTTCTATATATAAAAGTATTGGGGATAGTGCTAGTTCTATGTTTGGGAGTATCTATAAATTGTTAATCTTGTTTTGAGCCCTTGTCGAGCATCCTGCATATTTGAAGGTCCTTGGCAGGCCAGTTATTTTGTTTTTTTGTGCCCTTGTCGGGCAAATTATTTTTTGTGGTCTTTTTCAGGCCAAATTCTTTTCAGTCTTTGGTGGTTTTATGTTATTAGTTTCTATTTTATTGTGTGCGTAGTTATTTATAATATAATGTTGGTTTTTCTTGTTTACTTGATATTCCCTCTTAGTGATTTTCTGAAAGGCGTTGTTTTTAAAAAAAAATTATGGAGTATGAATGAAAATTTATCTTTGTAAATAGAAGTTGTAGTTGAATAAACTCCAAGGATATTGTTTATACCGCGGTTCTTTTGAAAGAATTAAAATAAATATTTCTTCATTTTATTTTTTTTATTTTTCACTCGAGTCTTATTGGGTCGAACCGGGTTGGCATTTCCTATGATAGATGGTAGAAAACTTTCTTATGGAAAATTTTAAGTTAAAGCTTAAATCGATTCTTGTGTCGCACCTCTTGAGAAAGGGACCATCAAAAAAATTGTGGCAAAGAAAACACGTTTTTAAAATGATTTCAAATGGGAAAAATGAATTGAAATGACATCTCTTGTCATGGTTCGTACATTCTTTATTTAGCTTTATGATTGAATGGGATTTCCCCATTGTAGTTGTCAAAAGTCATTCAATTTTATTGATTTTGAGACTAACTTTAGAATTTGTTGGATTGCAATGGCTTGTGCGGAAAGGATTGATTCATTCTTGTATGATCATGTTGTCTAGAATTTGCCCCAAAATGTTCTTCAAGGTGAAATTCTAGATTTAACTTGGCTCAAAAGATAAACTGACCTTTTTTGAATAAGTCACTCTATCCCGAATCTTCTCTCCAAATACCATGATCTTCGTCATCCCCATTGAGCTTAAATCATATTTTTTTGGTCAACATGTTGCATACCTTGAACATTTGTAAATTCCTATATTAACAACTTCATATCTCCCTAGTGTCCAAATGAATTATGATACAACCTAATAATCTATGTTTGAGGGAGAAAAGGAGAAAAAGATAATAAAGTTGAAATGTAGGCAAAAGCCGGAGTATGGAAATTCATGAAAAATTGAACTAGTGAGGTTTGAGCTAAAAGTTTAAGTGCACCATAAGCTTGAAATTGAAAAATGCTGAAAAAGTCATGAACAGAGAAAAACAAAATCAATGTTGAAAAAGTCATGAATTGAGAAAACCAAAATCGTGGATGCTAGCTCATCGCATGCATATACCTCAATGTGAAAAGAAAAATTGATGTTGAAGCAAGTGATTGTTGAAACTAGGGAGAAAAAAAGTGGAAAGAAAAAAACTCAAAAATGTGAGCAGAAAGCTTGATTGAGATGGAAACAATATGGAGGCATTTTAGTCACCTGAACAAATGACACCCTACCCTTTTTTACCTAAGCAAAACCCACAAGTCTTTGGGGATTTTGAGTCTTCTCAATCTACAATAGTGACAATCTACATACAGGGCAAGCCTATGAGTCAATGTGTACATACTTTAATTAATTTATTAAATTTAGTGTTCTTGCATGATCTATAATCCTTTAAATTGATACCCTTAAGTGTGTGTGGGATTTTCTTTTAGGTGAGTGATATTGCATCTTTCATATGAATTGTGATGTCATGATTTCAATTCTATTTCATGAATGTTTCATATCCATGTGAATCTTTAGAAAAAGTAAGAAGGTTGATCTCATTGACTTGAGTTGCTTTAAGATTGTGTGTGAATAAATGATTGTCCTGAAATTGTGCTAATATGTTTTGCTGAAACCTTTGCCTAGTGAATGATGGTAAAACCAATAGTGAGTGTTGTTTATTTTGAGTCTTTTTATTTTTTTTATTTTTTTTGTATTTCTAATTGTTAGAAGTTAAGTATGTGATAATACAAATTTTATCTTGGGAGTTGCTACGCCTTAATCCTATGCTTAGTGAGTGTTTGCTTGATGACAAGCAATAATTCAAGTTTGCGGGTTATATGAGTTGGTATTTTACCAACTCATTAGACTCAAATTTATGAATTATTGTAATGTTTTAATGTTAATTGAAGGGGTTTTAGGCCCTGGTTCTCTTGGATGCAACCATTCTTTGAAAAAGTAAGTTTGATGGATTTGAAGCTAAAAAGCATTGAAGCAAATCAACGATGGAACTTGCATCCCATAGAAGCAATATACGTCTCACCGAATAAACGCCGACTTTGATAGAGCAATGTTGCTCAGTACCGGGGTGCAACTGGTACAGTATAATAATCGATCGATGTCCATCGATCCCAGTGTAGATACTCCCATTAGAACTAAAGGATGACATAAGGAGGTGACTGACGCTGCGCTTTCTTTGATCCGCATCTCACCAGTTCAGTGCAAGTCCAAAAGACGGAAGTTGAAGTGTGAAAATACAATTTTAGAAAATAGTACTTCCTTTGGAATGTTCTAAGGATAGAATAGGGATTTGTGTAATTATGTACCTTTATATTTATCCCAATTAGATTAAGACTGATAGAATGTTCTTATGCAATGTTATGAAATTGGTATGAGATAGAATAGTAAAGAAAAAACTAGTAAGAACTTTCTAGCTTGTAGAGGAAGAAATCTCATAATTGTGTCAATCCAAACTTGGAATTCAAGTTTTTTTATCAAACCAGCTTGGAATGGAGATTATGGGTATTGTCTATATTTCATCTTATATGAGCAGCTGAACCCTTATCTAGGGGTGTGTGTGCTAGATAAAGGTGTAATATCCCGAATGGGTATTGATTAATCAGCTCTAATATTGATTGTATCGCATAGATTTATTGATATTTTGAAACTTTAATCTAAAATCAGTGGTTGAAAACATTGATTGAGCTCTTTAACACCATTTTGATTTGGGATAGCTTGATGGAGTTGGGTAAGAGCAAATAGTGAGGAGTTGATGAAATTTACTCTATGGATTTGAGCCGGGGATGGGATAATTCAAGTGGTTTCACATTTAATGATATGAGCTAGGAATAGTCTATCTACTCAAGCAATGTTTGGTGTTATATTGGAAATGGTCATGGAGTTCGAGAGAATTCAAGGGACATACGCTTGATAGTTCAGGAGAATATTGAGTCTAGCCTAGACCAAATGCTATACATGTACCAATTGATGTTGTTCGATTAGTCTTTTCATATTCAAGTTGAAAACCATATCGCTATGCACACACTCCTAATCTTTTCCAACTTGTTTAGATCTTATTTGTGTTATCCCTGTTCTGTTGGTTAATTTTGTTTAAATCTTAGTTGTTTTATATATATATATATATATATAAGTGTGTGTGTATGTGTGTGTTAGTTGAGAATTCAATTTGCTATCTTGTTTGAGTGGTGAAATCAATATAAGAAGAGTATCATATATCAATCCTTATGGTGTTTGACCCCAATCTCATAAGTTGGGTGTTTGTTTTTGATATGACCACCTATATGCTGAAATATAGAACATAGTTGAGCGATTATTAGTGTGCCAGCTGATGAGTCGGGGAGTTCGACTCATTTAGGGCTTAATATCTAGAGTTTTAGTGTCCTCAATGCCTATTTTATGCTCTAAATTGATGTTTAAATGCTAATTTGCAGCAATGAAGGCAAAAGAGCAAGGCAAGGACAATACCGGGCAAAAAGGAGCGAAAAAGCTAAAGAAAAGAAAAGTTGATGATTGCCAAGACCACTCGGTGAGTAGACGACTTGCACTTCAACTCGCCAAAAATTACAGCAGTCCAACCCTGTGGAAAAGCCAACTCGGTAATGGAAAATGGCGTGTCGGCGAACTGCCGACTGGATCGGCGATGGAGATCCAGATTTCATAAAGTCACACAAGGAGAATGGTGAAGAGTCAAGATAAGAAGGCGATGGAAGAGGACATTTGGTGCGTCACCGACTAAGTCGGCGATGCCCGACTAATTCCGCTGATTGGTCCTGAAGTTGAAAATCTTGAAGAGTATAAATGCGATTTTAAAAGAGTTTTTAGAGAGCTCGGGTTTTAGGAAGTTTTTCTGAGTTCTTGTCTAATACTAGGTTTTTTATCCCTAAAACTGTTCTTGACGTTTTTGAGTAGATTATTAGGGTTTTATTGATTTGGAAGCTAATTCAAGCACTTGGAAGACTGTTTGAGTGTTACCCAAGCTAATGGATAATTTAGTTGTTAACTATTTCTTGCCTCTTTTTATGTGTAACTAAAAACCCCATTCTTAGGGGTGTGATCATGTGATTGAATGCTTAGATTAGTTTATGGGTGTTAGTATTTACTGATTTAATTGTTGATTTGAAGTCGGTTCAATTAGTAGTTGAGTTTTAATTAATGAATTGTAGTTGCAAATACAGTTCTAGTCTAGCATTCTAAGCTTGCTCGAGAGAGAGGTTTTAGAATCAAAGCTATTAATTGATGATTGTAGTGATTGGGTTATTGTTGACTTAGCTTGAGAAAGTGAGTCTAAATTCAATCCTACCATTCTAGCTCGAGAGAGTATATTAATTAAGGTTTTGGGTTGTTCATATTTGTTAGGATTGTCGAGGTTCGAGAGAACTCGCTTGATTCATAATAGTTGATTGAGAAATGGCTATTGCACCTAAAGTCTAGACTACCCACTAAGATTCAACAACTTTCAGTAAATATTAATCACCCATATAGCGAAATTGGTGTTCAATTGATCACATCCCCAAGGATCCTTCTCTACTTAATTATCCCGTGTTTTCGTAGTTGTTAATTGATCACTCTAATCCCCCTAATTGAAATTAATTGTCAAACCCCTACCAGTTACTTTACTTATTTCAAAAATGTTTACTCCTACAATAGATTAGAACACTCCTTTCACTTCGTAATTGAATTATTTACCGTACCACTCCCTGTGGGATCAACACCAACTCTTCGTTGGGTTTATACTTGATTGCGACCGCCTACACTTAGAATTGGATGAAATGAAGTTGAGTGTTATAAAAAATAGCGCCGCTGCCAGGGAGTGGTGTTTAGAGTTCTTTTAGTGAAGTTTAGTTGTGAACTGATTATGTTATAGTTGAATCGGCTTATTGTGTTTTTGTTTTTTGCTGGCTGCTCTTGAACAGGTGACGAGATTAGTGTTAACGGTAGAAATGCTAGCCAACTTGGGAATAATGATGACATCGGTAACTTGCACGATGTTAATGAAGATCATTTGGGAAGTGCATGTGCTATTTCATTACCTCCGATTGTGGGCAATGTTGTGTTTCATGTGACTAGCACTGTGTTGCAGCTGTTGCAAATGAAGGGTCTATTTGGAAGTTTAGCTAATGAAGATCCTCATGACCACATCCGAAACTTTGAGGATGTGTGTGGGCCATTTTCCTTCAAGAACATTTCACAAGAGTCGGTCCGACTTCACTTGTTTCCCTTTTCCCTAATGGGGGAGGCAACGAAGTGGTTGGCTGAGTTACCAAGGGACTCAATCACTTCATGGGAAGATCTCACAAATGCATTTTATGTAAGGTTTTTCCCTCCCTCGAAGATGGTTACTTTGAGAGATAATATTCAGAACTTTAAGAGAGCGGATGGTAAACCAATTCATGAGACTTGGCTGAGGTTTCAGAAGTTGCTAATCCAATGTCCGACTCATGGACTCTCGAACAATGTGTTGCTACAACATTTCTACTGGAGTCTAGATTCAATCAACAAGGGCGTGGCTGACCAGCTTATTCAAGGAGGAATCATGCAACAACCATTTGAAGTAGCATCTACTCTCCTTGATGAAATGATAAAGATCAACCGTTCTTGGTACACTAGAGAAGATCAAGTTTTTCCTTTGAACTTCAGGTTGACAAAGGAACAAATCTAAAAGGACCAAGAGCGGGATGCAAACATGGCCAAGATGATGACCCAAATGGACCTATTATCAAAACACGTCATTAGTAGTGGTTCTAAGGTTGTGCATGCGATTGGAGTTAATTGAGTGAATCCCGATGAAGCGCAATTTGAAGCTATGTACAATGAGGAAATTCACTTCTTAGAAAATCAAGGAGCAGGTTTGCACCCAACTTATCCAAGGCCAGGTGGGAACCAAGGTTGGAATAGAGAGTGTGAGGATGGCCGGAGAGACCGTGATAGAGAATGGCGTGACCGTGGTACAAATTGGAGAGAGAGGGACGGTGACAAAGACAGATATGTACATCCCCATGAGCGTCAAAAGCCAAAAGTGCAAAGGGCTGATCCTGAAAATTTCCGCACTGAAAATATGCTTGCATGCATTCTCAACAAAGTGGAAGGATCGGACAAAGTGCTAAAGGACATGAAAGAAGACGTTTCATCTCTAAACCAAATAGTTACTTCACATTCGGTATCGATTAAGCAGCTGGAAGCAGAAACGGGTCAAATCTCGATTCATCTGAACCCAAGGCCAAAAGGAGGATTACCCAGTGATACCATGGTTAACCTAAAGAATGAAGCTTGAGAGCGTGTCTTCATCGTGCCACGACGTTAAATAAGGTGCTTCTTGGGAGGCAACCCAAGTTTTTAGTTTTCAATTGTGTTGTTTGAATAACGGGTGTTCGATGTGCAGGTTGAAAATTTGAAGTTTTGGGAGGAGAAGCAATTAGGTGAGCTTAGGTACCAATCGGAGACTCGCCGAACAGGTCGGCGACTCGCCGAGCAGGTCGGTGACTTACCGAGCAGGTCGGCGAGCCCGATCTGGATCGCCGTGTTGACCTTCTAAAGGGCTGGATTTCTGTAAAATTTGGCGGGCAAAAGGACATTTGGCGCACCGTCGAATAGTCGGCGACATAAGTGGGCGCCGCCGACTAACGCGCGAACTGAAGGGTAAAAAAGGAACCTTAACCATTTTGAATTCAAAATCTCCTTTCATTTCATATTTTCCAACCTTTGCACTTTCACAACCCATTTTAAATCTTTTTACTTGTTAACTTCGTATGGAGATCGGTTACTCGGGGGAATCTTTGAGTTCTAGTTCGATTCGCTTGCCTAGCATTCATTTGTCTACTTTCGAGATTGGTGATTCAAACCTTGCTTTATTTTTTGTAGTTCCCAAATGCATGATCGTATCCCTGTTGAATTATATGTGCAATCTTGATTGTTTGAATGAATTGTGGTAATGTATGCCTTTGTCATACTTTGTTATGTGTGTTTTAGCCTATAATTATTAAATCTCGTGTGTTAACTAATCAAAATTGTGGGTGTGTGTTGACTATATGTTGGGTTTGGTGTGGGTGAATTTTGAGTAACCCCAAATGCACTGATCGACTGATTTTTCCCAATGATAGAGTGGGTGACGTCATTCTTAAGGGCAAAAGACATCGATTGGTCAATTTTGAACAAATCGGGGGAAGTCTGAGTACCCCGAGATCATTAGTTGTATGGGTCTGGGCTTAATTGCATACAATAGGTGTTAAATTTCAGTATCTTGGGCTGCGGGTTAGAAATTGGAGGTCGGGGTCAAAATCTAGCACGAAAGACCTTTCGACGAACTTAGTCGAGCTCGCCGAATGGTTCGGCAGTTCGCCCAATGACTCTTGGATCACCTTTTTATTCTTAAAATTTGATGAAATGTTTCTATAACATTTGGTGATACGCCTGAGCTCACCAAGTTCACTTGGCGACTCACTGAATGTCTGTTAGATCACCCTTCTGCACCCTAAATTTTAGAAAATGTTTCATAACATTCGGTGAGCTACTTTTAGATCACCAAATGGTGACAGCGAATCGCTGAAAGGCCCTGTACATCGCCAACTTGTGCTGAATTCTGAGACATTTTAGTCTGGAACATTCGGCGAACCCGACTTGGCTCGCCAAACTACTCGGTGAGTTTTCCTGCACATTTTTAAACTTTGATAATTTTTTGCACTATTTCTAACATATTGATGTTGTTTTGCGGGTATGGCCAAACCAAAGGTACCAGGTAGAAATTCAACCACCCCGCAAGCGGGCAAGAGGAATAGTAATCAACGAGGGTGTTGAATCCTCTCAAGTCACTCAAGCAAAACTTCCTCCAGCAGGGGGAAAAGGCAAAGGAAAAGGGCCGGTACAGCCAAGTACGGCTGAGGAGATCTCAGACAGCATGGGCAACTTGGGGGATAGATCGCCAGTCTACGTGTCTGAGCCAAAGGACGATCAGACTTTCCAGAGGAGGAGAGCCGAGCTGTGCTCTAAGGCACTCCATGACCCAGCCAGGATCCAGGTGCCTCCTACACCTCCTCCACCTCCAGTACATGCAGTAGAGCAGGTACCTCCGGTGCCACCAGTTCAGGCACCCCCTCCCCAGTCACTGAACAGATTGAAAGCTACCGGGCTTAGGACTATTCTTGAGGAGAAGAGATTATCTATGGACGGAGTAGTAGACAGGTACCCAAAGGTGTGGAACACTATCAGGTTCCACAAATTTGAGATTTTCACCAGGCCCTGAGGCTCCTACACTCCTTCTTGGGTCCGAGAGTTCTATGCCGAGTACGGGAAGTTGGTGCCAAAGGGGAAGAAGAAGGCTAGCTCTTTTACAATGGTGGATCATGTAGTGGTGAGGGGTAGAAGATTCAAATGAAGTAGCACCAACATTAATGAGGTGCTAGGATGTACGAAGAATACAATCCACTTCTTGGTGGATCGGATACAAAAGAAAACCCTGGATGACTTGAGGGGTTGGTTGGCTCCTCTGATCCCAGATATCACAACGCCATGGATAGAGGCAGGAGCTCCATGCAAAAGAAGGATTTAAATGTGGCTACCAGGTTCTGGTTCGGGTTTATCAGAAGCACTTTGATGCCCTCACAGAACGAGTCTATACTCAGGCATCTGAAGGCTTCATTTTTGGGATCCATCATTGCCCGGGATGATCTTAATCTTGGTCTGATTATTGAGTAGGAAATGGCCATGAGGGCCAAACAGAGTCTGACTTCTCTCTCATTCTCGGTGTTTATTACGAAGCTCTGTCGGCGTGCCGGAGTGCCTCTGATAGAGAAGACGGATGTGGAAGTGACTCCCACTTCCTCGACTGACATCCGGAGAATAGAGGCCAAGTACAATAGGGATGAGGCCGAGAGGAGGAGAGATGCACCGGTAGATACTTCCTCGGTGGTTGATGTGGAGATGTTGCAGACTGACACAGCCCCTTCTACTCAGGCCGGTGAGCCTTCAGGTACCCCTGACACTTCTACTACTGCACCCTTTACTTCTGCTGCTGCCCCTTCTGCTGCTCCCAGTTCTACTGCTGCTGCTTCTTCCCGGCCGCCGTTGACCCAGGCTATGTATCTTAAGATGGGCCACCTAGCCCAGTCTGCTGATGTTTGTGCCTCCCGGGTAGAGGTTGTTGTCCCTGGGTTGATTGAGAGAGCCATAGATGTCGCCTTAGCTCCAATTCGGGCTGAGTTGAGAGAGCACCGAGAGATGATTGAGGCGCATGGCTTTGCATTGGAAGCCCTCATGGTGCGAGTGGAGGCATGTGAGTAGGGTAGGAGCCAGTATGAGGATGTGACGGCCTTGAAGGTTGATATTGTTGGTTTGAGGCATAACGTGGATAAGCTGAAATCCATGGATCTTTCTATGTTATTCGGCACGGTGGACCTTCCCGAGGACCCGAGTAAAGATTTGCCAGCCATTTCAGAGATCCCTTCGGCTACTACGACCAGAGATATTGTTGTGGCTGATAAGGATGCCGATTCAGATGCTCCCAAGAGTGATGGGAGGAGCTTTGTGCCCGAGATGCTGCAGTATATGATGACCTGAAGGACCTCGAGTGTCATGATCCAGGGGTACCCCCTAGATGTAACAAGGTGTATAAGACCCCAAGAGGCCTCATACAAGCCACATAGCATATCAAAACATAAAGTAAAAGAAAAGATGCGGAAATTTAAAACATTTTCAAATACAATCAAAGTCTTTATAAAATGAGTGGAAGTCTAATACACTTGTCTCAAACCATATAAACAACATGAATAAAGTCTTGGGTCACATCCCATACAATAATCCAAGACATAAAATGAAAGAAACATAAGGAAACAGTGATCACATCCTCGAACACAATGAGGACTCACCAAATCTTCACTTCCTTGAGCTACTATGAACCTAGCCACGAGCGTGAGTATCAATGTCGCCGCACCCTACATTTGATAATAATGTAGGTAAGAGTATGTGTTACTACAAACATGTACTAAATATGATAGCTAGCATAAAAACATAAACATAATGGTTAGTCAATATAAACCATAAGCATAATCAATGCACATACAACATCATCATAATAAGAAAGGAACACTTCTCAAGTAAGCTTACTTATCCTTAGTCAAGACTTAGGTCATCCGCCTCTAGTCAAGCTTACCTCATGGAAGGCATCTCAAGCAACAATTCAAGCTATTCATTTATTATAACATATTTCATATTTATCATACTTACTTTTAAAGACATGGGGATTCGCCTCCTTGCCTAGCTTTCAAAGGCTAATGGGTATTCGCCTCTTGCCTTACTTTGGGTATTCGCCTCTTGCCTTACTTACTTTAAGATCATGGGTACTCGCCTCCACAATCACATAATCTGACACGGGTACTCGCCTCCACATCATTTCATAAGAAGCATGGGTACTCACCTTCGTGTCCATTCATCATAGTAAGAACGTGAGGAATCGCCTCTTGTTCAATTCTAAGGAGTATGGGAATCACCTCATATCCTTCTCATATGGAGGTCAAGGGTAATCGCCTCTAGCCTCATTAATTACATATTCTTTTAGTCTAGATTCATTTTACGTGAGCAATCCTTTCAACCTAGAATCATTCATGTGAGTAAACCTTTCACATTCATGCATTCATAATTAAGCAATTCTTGTGGGAAGTATCCCTTCCACAACAAGAACATCAATTACCAATAATTCACATCATAAGCTTTACTCTCAAAGCCCTACATCTCATGATCATCATCTAAGCTTTATTCTCAAGTAATTTTAATCATAATTCATAAATCCTATAAAGATAAGCCTAAACCCATAAGGTTTCCATTCATAGCATCAACACAATTATATCAATTCTAGGTTAGAATCATGAAATAGGCATGGGTACATGTAATTTCACTCCAAAAACATGTAATTCTACCAATTCTATCATAAACAATCACAATCCACTCAATTGGATCAACAATCATCATAACCCACAATATTGGAAGAAACCCTAACTAGAATTAGGGAATTCTAGGGGACTCCATGGATGGAAAAAATCCATGAATGAAAAGTTATCATACCTTGATTACAAATCCCTCACAAGCTTGAAGATTGGAGACTTGACTTGACCTAGCTTCAACTTCTTCCTTCTTCTTCCAAGTTTTAGAGAGAGAATATTTGAGAGGAGTTTTAGGAATTCTTTTGGGATTTGAGAGAATGACTTGAATGGGGGATTTTGGGGGTTAAAATTACTTATATAGGTGTTCTATACTTAGGTAAAACGACACCACATTGATTTAATTAAAATTGTAAAAGACCCCCTAAAAATAACCGCCCAGCCTTCACCCACGATACCCCGCCGACGGACCGTGGATAGACCTACGGTCCGTCCTGGTCAAGCGTGGTATGGTCAGAGATTTTTGGCCTGACCTACAGACCCCTGTACCACGGACCGTGGACCTGGTCTGGAGGTTTCAGGGTGGCCCTTTCCACAGACCCACCTACGGTCCGTGGTCCAACCCACGAACCGTGGTTGGCCACCGTGGATGGAACCTAGAACTTGCTGAAAAGCTTCTATTTTCCCTTTTTTGAATCCGGGGTGTTACATTATCTCCCCCTTGGGATCATTCGTCCTCGAATGAGATTCTAAGCACGTTTCTAAACGAAAAGACTCAAGACTAGCAGCCCATCATGCATGCAACTTATCTAAATGCGCACAACCAAGGAGGAACTTCATCTCCAAGCTAAACATGCTTAATGCACTATAAGGAGGTAGGAGCTACATCTATCAACCCAATATGCATGAAATTTTAAGATTTCTTATATTCAAGGAGGAACTACCTTCTCCAACTTAAAAACATGCTCAACACAATCTCATGAAGCTCATATGCATTTCGATCTCAAAAAGCATATCTAAAACATGTTCATCAATTCATCTCATGAAGTCTATAGGCAACACATACTCAATGCACTACAACATGAGGAAAATCAATCACATAAACTCATTTTCTTTCAAAACACAAGTTTTCATGAACATGCATAACATAAGGGAATCATGGGAACATCTAAAACACAAATGACTTCAAATCATAAAACAAACCAGGAGCAACTTCATTACCTCAAGCTAGAGTAGAAGGAAAGAGATGAGGATATTGGGACTTCATATCGGCCTCAGTCTCCCAAATAGCACCCTCAACTAGTTGGTTCCTCCATAAAACCTTCACAGAAGCAAAATCCTTGTTTCTCAATCTCTTAACTTGCCGGTCTAGAATCTCAACCGGAACTTCTTCATAAGAGAGACTTTCATCAACCCCCAAGCCTTCTAGGGGAACTATGGATATTGGATCTCCAACACACTTCTTAAGTATAGAGACATGGAACACCGGATGCACCATTGACAAATCATTTGGAAAATCAAGTTCATAAGAAACCTTACCAGCACGTCTCAAGATTTGATACGGGCCTATGTATCGGGGACTAAGTTTCCCTTTCTTCCCAAACCCCATCACACCCTTCATGAGTGAGATTTTCAAATAGACCCAATCATTAACCTCAAACTCAAGGTCTCTCTTTCTAACATCGGCATAGGACTTTTATCGTCTTTAGGCCATTCTCAACCTCTCTCTAATGAGCCAGACTTTCTCCATTGCCTCATGAACTAATTTGGGTCCAATCAAGGCAACCTCACCCACTTCAAACCACCCTATAGGAGACCTACACCTCCTACCATAAAGAGCTTCAAAGGGGGCCATACCAATACTAGAATGGTAGCTATTATTATAAGAGAACTCTATCAATGGCAAGTGATCATCCCAACTTCCTTCGATGACACATGCTCTCAACATATCCTCTAATGTTTGGATTGTTCGCTCCGCTTGCCCATCGGTTTGTGGGTGAAAAGTCATGCTTAGCTTCACTTTAGTGCCGAGACCCTTTTGAAATGACTTCAGAAACTGAGAAGTAAACTGAGTACCTCTATTGGAGATAATGTACAAGGGCACACCATGAAATCTTACCATTTCCCTCAAATATGACTTGGCGTAGTCCTCCGCCGAATAAGAAACCTTGACGGGAATAAAATGATCTGATTTCATCATTCGGTCTACTATAACCCAAATCGAATCATATTGGCGCCGAGTACGTGGCAACCCTACTATAAAGTCCATATTCAAATCTTCCAACTTCCAGGTAGGAATGCTAATATCTTGGGTTAAACCTCCCGATTTCTGATGCTCAACCTTCACTTGTTGACAATTTGGACACTTAGCCACAAATCTCTGCAATGTCCTTCTTCAACCCATTCCACCAATGGACTTCCCGCAAGTCATGGTACATCTTGGTGGCTAGCAGGTGAATGGAATACCACGAACTATGGGCATCTGCCAAAATATGTTCTTTCAAGTCGTCCACATTTGGAACACATAAACGGTCTTGGTATCTAAGTACTCCATCTCCCCCTTAGGATAAAGCCTGAACGGACTTCTTGAGTACCGCCTCTTTCAATTCTACCAAAATTTGATCAAGACCTTGCTTGGCTTTAACAATCACCACAAAAGACGATTCGGAACCATTGTGAACTATAACACCACCTTTGGTAGAGTCCACTAGTTGAACACCTAGTCGAGCCAATCTATACACATCTCGAACCAACTCTTTCCTTTCTTCTTCAATATAAGCCACACTACCCATTGATAATCGACTAAGATCATCCACCACCATATTAGCTTTGCCGGGGTGATAAAGAACACTCATGTCATAATCTTTCAATAATTCAAGCCACCGTCTTTGGAGAAGATTCAAGTCTTTCTGATTAAACACATATTGCAAACTTTTGTGATCGGTAAACACATCAACATGAACTCTGCACAAATAGTGTCTCCAAATCTTTAGAGAAAATACGACCGCCGCTAACTCAAGGTCATGAGTAGGATAATTCTTCTCATGAACTTTAAGTTGCCTTGAGGCATAGGCAATAACTTTCCCATTTTGCCTTAGAACACACCCTAGCCTAATTCTCGAGGCATCACAATAAATCACAAAACCATCAGTCCCTTCCGGTAAGGTCAACACCAGAGCGGAAGTAAGTCTATCTTTTAACTCTTGGAAACTCTTCTCACATGCTTCTGACCATATGAACTTAGCTTTCTTTTGAGTCAAGGTCGTCAAAGGAGAGTCAATTGAAGAGAAACCTTCAACAAACCTTCTATAATAACCGGCCAACCCCAAAAAGCTTCTAATATCTGAAGGAGTTAGAGGTCTAGGCCAACTCTTGACCGCATCCGTCTTCTTAGGATCTACCTCAACTCCCTTGCTTGACACAATATGACCAAGGAAAGATACGGACCTTAACCAAAATTCACATTTGCTAAACTTTGCAAAAATTTGTTGGTCCTTAAGGATTTGCAATACGATCCTCAAGTGATCAATATGCTCATTCTCACTTCTTGAATAGATCAAAATATCATCGATAAACACTATCACAAACATGTCAAGATATTGTCTAAATACTCTATTCATCAAGTCTATAAACGCCGCCGGAGCGTTAGTCAAACCAAATGACATTACTAGAAATTTATAGTGACCATACCGGGTTCGGAAAGCCATCTTTGGAATGTCATCATTTTTTACCCTCAACTGTTGATAACCTGATCAGAGATCAATCTTAGAGAAATAACTCGCCCCTTGAAGTTGGTCAAATAAATCATCAATCCTTAGGAGAAGATACTTGTTCTTAATGGTCACCTTGTTCAATAGTTGATAGTCGATACACATACGAAGGGACCCATCTTTCTTTCTAACGAACAAAACTGGTGCACCCCATGGTGAGATACTTGGTCGGATGAAACCCTTATCCAACAAATCCCTCAACTACTCTTTCAACTCCTTCAGTTCCGCCGGAGCCATTCTATAAGGAGGAATGGAAATTGGTTGCGTATCGGGGAGAAGGTCAATACTGAAGTCTATTTCTCTTTCGGAAGGAATACTAGGCAAATCATCTGGAAATACTTCCAAAAACTCATTAACAACCGGGACCGACTCAAGAATAGGGGTTTCGAAATCTACATCCCTCACCCTAACCAGATGGTAACAGCAACCCTTAGAAATCATCTTTCTAGGTTTTAGACAAGAGATAAACTGACCCTTAGGCATAGAATTTCCCCCCTTTCACTCTAGGATGGGCTCATTTGGAAACTAAAATTTAACCACCCTAGTTCTACAATCGATAGAAGCATAGCATGAATAGAACCAATCCATACCAAGGATGACATCAAAGTCTAACATATCAAGTTCTACCAAATCAACGAAAGTAACTCTATGGGACAAGGAAATGGGACATTTTCTATAGACCCTCTTAGCCACAACAGAATCACCCACAGGGGTAGAGATAGAAAAAGGTTCTAATAGCACATTGGGGAGCACATCAAACCTTATGGCCACATAAGGAGTCACAAAGGACAAAGTAGCACCGGGATCAAGCAAAGAATAAACATCTCTTTTAAAAACTTTTAACATACCGGTCACCACATCCGGAGAACTCTCTTGATCACCTCTAGTCTAGAGAGCATAGAATCAGTTTTTCTTAGGAGCATTCGTACCCGAACCACTTGGACTGGATGAGCGGTTGGGTTGTGCCCTACGATGATTATCTCCCTCATTCTTAGCAACCAAAAGACAACTCCTTATCTTGTGATCCGTCTTACCACACCTAAAGCAAGCATTGGAACCCGCTAGACACTTACCCTCATGATTTCTCCCACACTTAGCACAAGTAGGCATCATGGACCTACTACCATCTCCTTGAGGTTTTGGGTTAGAAATCCTTTCATTGTTCGACCTTGGAGGAGCATTAGAAGAACCTTGCCTAGAGAACTTTTGTCGGAACCTTGAACGACCCCGTCCACCGGACCTAGAATATGAAAAGTTACCATCATCCATTTTTGCCCTTTTTGCTTCCCTAGATCTTTCCTTGAGCTTTTCTTCCTCAATTTGTTGGTCATGCACCATAAGGTGAGAAATATCCATGTCATGAACAAGCATAGCGGTGCGGCATTCTTTGACTACCAAGTCGGACACACCGGACACAAACTTACTCATCTTGGTCTTACGATCCTCCATAATAGAAGGAGCATATTTAGATAGTTGAGTGAACCTCAAAGCAAATTCCCTTACACTCATATTTCCTTGCCGTAGGTTAATGAACTCAAGCACCTTGGCTTCTCTCATCTCAAGAGGGAAGAATCTATCAAGAAAAGCACTTTTGAACCGTTTCCACTCTATGGGACCCACTTTTTTTGGCCTTGCCTCTTTCCATTGATTGAACCAAATTTGAGCAACCCCTTTGAGTTGATAAGCGGCCAATTCCGCCTTTTCTACCGGTGTCACTCCCATAAAAGCAAGTATCTTATAGACCTCATCAATAATCTCTTGAGGATCTTCCTCAACTTTGGAGCCATAAAATTCCAGAGGGTTCATCCTTGTAAAGTCCCTCACTCTTACCGTCGTCGTACCCACATTTGGGTTCATGAGGGTTACAACATCTCTATTGTCTTGGGACATCACGGCTTGAGCCAACACTTGGAAAGCTGACTTAAACTCTGCATTTGTTACATTGTCAGCCAAAGGATCAATCGGAGCTTGAGGAAGAGCTTGGGGAGGAACTTTTTGACCCACATTGTCTCCCTCAGTCCTTCTAGCATTAGCCCTTCTAATAGTCATATCCTAAAAATAATCGGGCAAGGATTAGGAGAAAGACCTTATAGAGCTAAGCTTCATGGCACGACTTGGAGAAATGAAGAAGTGAAGTTTCCTAAACATCTAGTAGCCTCTCATTCATAAATGTGGCGCGCTTCACACTTACGAACAAGACTCTACTTGACGTGGTTTGATACATCCTAGAACCATTCAAAACCTTGTGCTTTGATTGCCAAGTTTGTCACGACTCAAGGATATCCCCTAGATGTAACAAGGCGTATAAGACCCCAAGAGGCCTTATACAAGCCACTTAGCATATCATAAAATAAAGTAATAGAAAAGATGCGGAAATTTAAAACATTTTCAAATAAAATCAAAGTCTTTATAAAACGAGCGGAAATCTAAAACACTTGTCTCAAACCATCTAAAAAAATGAATAAAGTCTTGGGTCACAGCCCATACAATAGTCCAAGACATAAAATGAAAGAAACATGAGGAAACGGTGATCACGTCCTCAAACATAATGAGGACTCACCAAATCTTCACTTCCTTGAACTACTATAAACCTAGCCACGAGCGTGAGTATCAATGTCGCCAGACCCTACATTTGAAAAGAATGTAGGGAAGAGTATGTGTTAGTACAAACATGTACTAAATACTATAGCTAGCATAAAAACATAAAAAAATGGTTAGTCAATATAAACCATAAGCATAATCAATGCACATACAACTTCATCATAATAAGAAAGGAACACTTCTCAAGTAACCTTACTTATCCTTAGTCAAGACTTGGGTCATCCGCCTCTAGTCAAGCTTACCTCATGAAAGGCATATCAAGCAACAATCCAAGCTATTCATTTATTATAACATAGTTCATATTAATCATACTTACTTTTAAAGACATGGGGATCGCCTCCTTGCCTAGATTTCAAAGGTTAATGGGTATTCGCATCTTGCCTTACTTACAAAGGCTAATGGGTATTCGCCTCATGCCTTACTTGTTTTAAGATCATGGGTAATCGCCTCCACAATTACATCATATGACACGGGTAATAACCTCCACATCATTTCATAAAGAGCCTGGGTACTCGTCTCGATGTCCATTCATCATAATAAGAATGTGGGGAATCGCCTCTTGTTCAATTCTAAGGAGTATGGGAATCACCTCATATCCTTCTCATATGGAGGTCAAGGGTAATCACCTCTAGCCTCATCAATTACATAATCTTTTAGTCTAGATTCATTTTAGGTGAGCAATCCTTTCAACCTAGAATCATTCATGTGACTAAACCTTTCACATTCATGCATTCATAATTAATCAATTCATGTGGGAAGTATCCCTTCCACAACAATAACATCAATTACCAACAATTCACATCATAAGCTTTACTCTCAAAGCCCTACATTGCATTATCATCATCTAAGCTTTATTCTCAAGCAATTCTAATCATAATTCATCAATCCTATAAGTATAAGCCTAAACCCATAAGGTTTTCCTATATAGCATCAACTATATTATATCAATTCTAGGTTAGAATCATGGAATAGGCATGGGTACATGTAATTTCACTCTAAAAACATGTAATTCTACCAATTCTATCATAAACAATCACAATCCACTCAATTGGATCAACAATCATCATAACCCACAACATTGGAAGAAACCCTAACTAGAATTGGGGAATTCTTCATCAAATTGGGGGAATTCTAGGGGACTCCATGGATGGAAGAAATCCATGAATGAAAAGCTATCATACCTTGATTACAAAGACCTCACAAGCTTGAAGATTGGAGACTTGATTTGACCCTAGCTTCAACTTCTTCCTTCTTCTTCCAACTTCTAGAGAGATAATATTTTAGAGGAGTTTTGGGAATTCTTTTAGGATTTGAGAGAATAATTTGAATGGGGGATTTTTTGGGTTAAAATTACTTATTTAGGTGTTCTAGACTTAGGCAAAATGATACCACATTGATTTAACTAAAACCAGAAAAGACCCTTATGCCCCCTAAAAATAACCGCCCAGCCTCCACCCACGAGACCCCGCCGGCGGATCGTGGATGGACCTACGGTCCATCCTGGTCAAGCATGGTCTGGTCAGAGATTTTTTTCCTGACCTACGGACCCCTGGACCATGGATCGTGGACCCACCTACGGTCTGTGGGTCCAGTCGTGGATCTGGTCTGGAGGTTTCAGGGTGGCCCTCTCCACGGACCCACCTACGGTCCGTGGTCCAACCCACGAACTGTGGTTGGCCACCGTGGATGGCACCTGGAACTTGCTGAAAAGCTGTTATTTTCCCTTTTTTGAATCCGGGTTGTTACATCGAGGGTGCGATGATACAGACAACTGTGGAGGCATCTGTTAGGGATACATCGATGATGGGCTCCAGCGGAGCAAAGGATGGAGTTCAGCCGGGCACTGATGCCCAGACTGAGGCAGTCACTGATAAGCATCATTCCCCTCATGTTTAGCCTGACAAGGGGATTTTGACTCATTTTCAGTTTTTTACTTTGACTTTTTATTTATTTTTCATTTGAGGACAATTGCTTTTTTTGTTTGGCGGGGTGAGGTATCTTTATACCTACCTCTTGTGGGCTATTTTTATGGATAATTTTTGTTGTTGTGAATGATTGATTCTGTTTGTGACTATGGGTTTTTCATGTGAATGTTGGTTTTGACCCAAATAAAAAGATTTTTTTCACCTCTTGATGTTTGTGTAAGTGGTTGTTCTCTTGCAAATTTGAGTATCGATTGCGATCAATACCGATGACTTGAATAGTGCTCTTGATTGAACAATATGAGTGTGCGATTCCAATGAGGAAAATTTTGAGTTGCATAAGTCATATGTGAACTCTTAGCATCTCATTGTGATTGGCCGGTTGTTGAAATGAATCTTGTGATGATCGTTGCACGTGAGCTAAAATTATAGAATCTTGTTTGATGATTGTGTTGAATGTCTTGTGTGGTGAGGATATCTTGAAATATGTGTGTGATAATTCCTAGAACTTGCCCCGTTTGTCCGATTGACTCATGTAAGCGAATGATAGAAATGATCTTAGGCAAATATTTATGGAGAGTGAGCGAAAATTGCTACTATACCTTTTTGTGACCACCTTGTGAGAGTATAAATCTAGCTTGTCGCCATTTGAGCCTAACCTTTTTCTTTTGATGAAACTTGAGAACCTTTGACCCCTTTGTCCCATCACCTATAACCGTCATAAAGCATTGGTCCATTTGAATAGCCAACTTAGGCCAAAAGCCTAAGTTGGGGGTGTGGTGAAAAAGAAGGAAAGTTAAGAAGTTTGTAAAAATTTGCCCTTGATATCTTGTATTTAAAAAGATGGAACCCCCAAAAAAAAAAAAAATGAGGAAAAGCAAAAGAAGAAAAAGATTAAAAAAGAAAGAGAATGTTGAAATAAAGTCTGTGCAATGGAAAAAAGAAATGGGGTATCCAAGGAATCATTCTTAAAAGAACAAACGGTAGATTGTGAAAATCAAAAAGAGTGAAAGAAAAGGAGAAAAATTGAAATCCAGTCCATGCTTCATGAAGGTAGAAGTCACTAAGCCAAAATGATCATATCTTTACCCTCAGCCCCGTTACAAGCCTTGACAGACCTTTGTGATCTTGAGTGAGCTGAATGTCATGTTTATTGGGAAACACAGGCAAACCTATAGGCGGAATCATGCATGTAGTTGTCTTTGAGAGTGTGAGAGTTGCTTTTGATTCCTTTCTTCTGAATATGTGATGAGATTTGTGTGAGCATGGAATCATTCTTGATATGAGGGCATTCGAATACTTTTGTTGAGCTTGAATTTGCATTTGAAGCAAGCATTGTAAGCTTGAATTCTATTTGATGATGGCTAGTAACAGTTTGAAACTTGTAGTGCACAATTGAACATTGCATGGGTATTTTGAACCTCATGTGCATTTATGATTGAGTTTTGAGTTGCACTATTTGTAGAAATCCTTGTTGAACCGATTGATCTTGTGTTTTACTTGAGGACAAGCAAAAGTTTAAGTTGGGAGTGTTGATGAGTTGGGGATTTCAACTCATTTAGGGCTTAATATCTAGAGTTTCAGTGTCCTCAGTGCCTATTTTATGCTCTAAACTGATGTTTAAATGCTAATTTGTAGTAATTAAGGCAAAAGAGCAAGGCAAGGACATTACCGGGCAAAAATGAGCAGAAAAGCTGAAAAAGCTGAAGAAAAGAAAAGTTAATGATCGTCAAGACAACTCAGCGAGTCGCCGAGTGGCACTTCAGCTAGCCAAAAATTACAGCAGGCCAACCCTGGTTAAAAGCCAACTCGGCGATGGAAAATGGCGTGTCGGCAAACCACCGACAGGATCGGTGATAGAGATCCAGATCGCCTAAATTCACAGAAGGAGAATGGAGAAGAGTTATGATAAGAAGGCGATTGAAGGGGTCATTTGGCGCATCGCCGACCTGGTCGGCGATGCCTGACTATTTCCACTGATTGGTCCTAAAGCTTAAAATCTGGAAGAGTATAAATGCAATTTTAAAAAGAGATTTTAGAGAGCTCGAGTTTTTGGATGTTTTTCTGAGTTCCTCCACATTCTAATACTGGGTTTTTGTTCCCTAACACTGTTCTTGAAGTTTTTGAATAGATTATTAGGGTTTTATTGTTTTGGAAGGTAATTCAAGAACTTGGAAGACTGTTAGAGTGTTACCCAAGTTAATGGATAATTTAGTTGGTAACTATTTCTTGTCTCTTTTTATGTGTAACTAAAACCCCCATTCTTTGGGGTGTGATCATGTGATTGAATGCTTCGATTAGCTTACGGGTGTTAGTATTTATTGATTTAATTGTTGATTTGAAGTGGGTTCAGTTAGTAGTTGAGTTTTAATTAATGAATTAGAGTTGCAAATGCAGTTCTAGTCTAGCATTCTAAGCTTGCTCGAGAGAGAGGTTTTAGAATTAAAGCTATAAACTGATGATTGTAGTGATTGGGTTATTGTTGACTTAGCTTGAGAAAGTGAGTCTACATTCAATCCTACCAATCTAGCTCGAGAGAGTATATTAATTAAGGTTTTGGGTTGTTCATATTTGTTAGGCTTGTCGAGGTTCGAGAGAACTCGCTTGATTCGTAATAGTTGATTGAGAAATGGTTATTGCACCTAAGTCTAGCCTACCCACTAAGATTCAACGATTTTCAGTAAATATTAAGCACCCATATAGCGAAATTGGTGTTCAATTGATCACATCCCCAAGGATCCTTCTCTACTTGAGTACCCCGTGTTTTCATAGTTGTTAATTTATCACTCTAATCCTGCCATTTACTTTACTTATTTCAAAAATGTTTACTCCTATAATCGATTAGAACACTCCTTTCATTTCGTAATTGAATTATTTACCGTACCACTCCCTGTGGGATCGATTCCAAATCTTTGTTGGGTTTATACTTGATTGTGACTGCCTACACTTAGAATTGGATGAAGTGTAGTTGAGCATTATCACCAGCCATCATTACATAGGTCACTGGGGTAGTTGACGCCCTACCATCGGTGGCAGACTCCACCGCCTAGAGTGTCAACTGTAAATCCTACCCGTAGAGTTCTTGTTGTGTTTTTGATACATTGTCTGATGCTTTGGGGACAATGCATATCTTTTGTAGGGGGTTGCACCTGTTAGTCTATCACATCACGGAAGAATTTTTGTTGTTATGTTTCTTTTCCCTCAGGTGTTATCTAGAAGAACCGGCATGTTTAGGAGTGTGTTTTGTATATATATGATATCTATGGAGTCTATCATGTATAAAGATTGAGCTTGTCATGTACTAAAAATGTTTTCAGTAGTTAATAAAAATAGTGTTTTGCTTGAAATCTTTTGTTGGTTACATTGATTATTGATGATCTTTATGTGACATCTGATGACTATGAATGAAAAAACTGTGTTTAAGCAATGTGTGTAAAACTTCACACTCTAAAGTTGATAAAGCATATTATGTCGTGTGAATGTGGGCATTTTTTAGTATTCTTGCCTTGAATATGCATCTAAAACTTGTTTTGTTATTTTTGCACTCATTGAAAGATAAAGGAATAGGAAAGGATTTTAGGTCGTTTTTGAATTTAGACCACTAAGCCTATAAAAAGAACCAAAATGATGAAGTTATCCATTGATCCCTAATTTTGAGCCTAAATGAAAACATGTTTATGTTATCCTATTTACTTTCCTCATTTTTTTTAAACTGCTTCTTTCTTGGTCACTCCTTAGACATCGTGTACCTCAGTCCAGACAAAATACCTAAGTTGAGAGGGGCTATTGTAAGTAAGGAGTAAAGATACATTGGGGTATGAATAAGATAGGGTCGTAATTATCAGAGCTTGGGGATGTAACGCATAAAAATAAACGATGAGTCGCACCCAAAATATCAGAAATTGAGGAATAAAAGAAAGAAACAAGGTTGGTTCAGAAAAGAATAGAGAAAAGCAAGGTTAAGTTTGTGTCAAGGAGGGCATAGTCACTACTTCCAAATGTATCATAATTTTACCCCGAGCCTACGTTACAAGCTGGAAAAGTCCTATAGTGATCCCAGTCCATTTGTCTATTAAGTTGGTGTAAAAATAAAAGGCAAGCCTATGGGTTATGTGTGCATAACATGAATTTCATTCTGAGAGTGAGTGTTTTGTATTGTCCCTCGTAAATAAATCGTGATGAGTGAGTGACAGAGACTTCATTGTGGTAAGGGCATTAGGATTGCACTATTAATATCTGATTGTTGAAAAAAAATGATAATGATCTCTGCCAAGTTGTTTGTTTATATCCAGATTAAACCCTTAGATCCTCTTTAGTTGATGTATTAACTGATAGACATATGCATGCCTTTGTAAAAATAATATTTAAAACTGTTGTGAGTGTTGGTAGTTCATGAATCTGTAAATAGAGTTTCAAAAGTTGTTTTGGGGACAAACAAATATTCTAATTTGAGGGAGTTGATGTGTCGGCATAATACGACACATTTGATGCTTTTAACTATGAATTAGTGTTAATCCTTAAGCAATGATAGTGTCTTTTAATAGCTTTTCTACTATGATAGATAGAAAATCACTCAAAACAAGAAAGGAAGAAAAATGAAGCTAAGAGGGGCAAAATTTAGCCTTGACGGAAGGACTGACAAACCGTCAGGTCCGATGTCTACAACTCACTAAAGAGGTGAAAAGTAGAGCGTTAATAACGCTCAACCTGACGAATCGTCACACCTGCAATAGGCCGTCAATAGAACTGTCACAACGAGTTTACAAAAGTATTTCTTGAGGACTAAATGACGTGACAGACCATCACATCTGTGATGGGCCATCAAGCGTAACATAGTGCAGACTTCGGCGGACCAACTTACTGATTTGTTATTAAATTTGAATTTTCTGAAACCATAAATAGTATTTTTTTTAGGGTTTATTTTATATCTTATTTTTAGGAAAAACACAGTACACTTGAACTAGTTTTGAACCATAGTTTTCATTTGTTTTTGAAACCAAAGCTTGTGATTGCCTTTACCTTTTGTAAGTCAATCTTATTTTTTACTTCAACTATCATGAGTAGCTAAACCCCACAATCAAGGATTATGGAATCTATGATGAATTGATCTAATAAGGATTTTTATGATATGAAATTGTGATAGTATACCTTATTAGTTCTTTTGTATTATTCAAATTCTAATGGATGTAAACATTAGAACCTTCTGTAGGTTTGACTGGTTTGAGTAAAAAGGGCATAAAACCTGTAAAAAGAATTAATAACATGGATTTGAGAGTCTGAACTCGTCTAATGATTAACATTGTAGTAAGATTAACCAATTCCGAATAACTATCATTTGAAATGGGTATAAAAATGACATGCATTTATTCGGTTGAGAAACGATTAAGTGTAGCATGAGCTTGATGACCTGGTGTACTAGCAGTGTAAGGTGAAATTATGTATTAACCTGAATTCAATCGAACAGTTTTGGTGAACACAATTTTGGTTAATTCTCTCCATTAAATCTTTATGTACTATTGTTGATTATTAATTGTTATAAATTGATACTAAGAAGAAATATTTGTTCTCCCAACTTCTCACTATTCCTGTTGAAATAAGTAACTAAAGGTAAATAATCGCATAAGGCTTAGTTCTCGCATTATTCCCTGTGGGATTCGACCCCAACCTAGTTGGGTTCTATATTTAACAGCGACCGTTATATACTTCTTTAAAGGAGGTGTAATTTGGGCGTATCAATGTTTCATGAGCAACACTATTTCAAAATTACAATATCTTTTCCATAGAATACTTTATCAATTAGATGCTAACATACATCATTTTTTCTACATTAGATATGTTGTCAATTCTTATTACAGATGTTGTTAACTAATTTGAAAATTAAACCCTTAAATTTACTAACATGTCAAACAAAAAGTTCTTCTTTGCAAATTACTAAACTTTCGATTCATTAGCAAAAAATAATAATAAGAGATAAGAAAAAGGAAAATATATAAAGAAAAAAAAGAGAAGATTTTTTTAAAAAGAAGAAATATAAAATAATAAATGAGAAAATAAAGAAAGAAAAAATGAAAAAAAAAAAGAAGAAAAAAATAATTAAAAAAATTTAAAAAAATAAAGAAAGAAAAAATGGAAAATAAAAGATAATTGTTGAGACCAATTGAGCAGGAGGAGTTGTTTAAAACTATTTGAGGTGTAGAGGGGCAAACACATATTTTGTTCTTGTAATGACCCTCGGAGTAATTATGCGTCTTAAGCATACTTTTCCTATTTTTCCCCTTCACGTAGCTCTCTTATGGCTTTTGTGTGGTGTCGGGTTGTGTGGCACGCTCCTCGAGTTGTTCGGTTGAGTTTGGTGTAAATTTTAAGTTTTAGAAGCTTAATGCTTGAAATAGATGGCTTAAGTCAACATTCGGAGATTCTAACGTCGGATTGGAATTCTGTTAGTTTCATTAGCTCCGGAAGGGTCCTGTTGGTCTAGTGTGATGATTTGTTTGGGTTTTTGGGATTCTCTTTAGAGTTGGTGCGATAAGGCGTTTTAGCTTGTGAGTTTTGCCAAAAGCTTGACTTGGGTCAACTTTCTTGGTAAACATGCTCAAAATTGAATTCAGTCAGCGTGGTTAGCTCCGGAATGTCAAGTCTGGTCTAGATCGATCTTTGGTTTGATTTCCGAGGGTTTCGGGGTGAGTTTTAGCTTCTTGACGTTTTGTTGTGTTTTCTTTGTTAAAGTGATGACTTTAGTCAATATTTTGATGAGATGACCTCAGAGGGTTGTTTCGTCATATCCGTTGAGTCCAGATTGTTGTATCCAGGTGGTTTGCACTTTTGGTTTGCGTCGTTTGGACTCCGAATAAATTCTGAGTGCTTGTTCAAAGTTTTTGACACTTGGCCTATTTCTGAAGCTATTACTATGGAAGATGTAGAAAATTTTAGGGATGCAAATCTAATAGTGGGTGTACTACGTGTCTGTTTAGCTACAGAACACACAGCTTAATACGTATTAACTTCATAAACTTAAATGACCAGAATATCCTTATTTTTGAATTTATAGACCTTAAGCACACATGTTGAAACAAGATGTTTCTACTATTTATAGACCTTAAGCACACATGTTGAAACAAGATATTTCTAATATAGTAGAATTTATTGTAGAAAAACGATGAAAGGTTTTAGAGATGTTTCTAATATAGTAGAATTTGTTGTACTGAAAAGATGAAAGGCTTTAGAGAGGAACTAAAATAATCCACTATAACACAAATTATTGAATTGTGCTTTGAAAAACTTGTACATTTTCACATGTCAAAAGAGGTCATACAATAAGTTAGAAAGATTCTGATAATTGGCAGAAATAAAATATACTTCCTCTGTCTCAATATATGTGTCACATTTCAAATTTCAAAATTCAAATAAGTCTATCTTTGATCATAATTTTTTTATATATCTTTTAAATATTTTGAATTGTCAATTATTGTGACTTATAGTACTCTCTAGGTAGTTTAAAATATATATAAATTTCATTTTAATTTTTTTTTTAAAGATTTTATAAGCAAATTCTTTGTCAAACTTAAATGGTTTGATTGTGTCACAAAAAGGAGTAGTAAATAAATATTGGGCCCGTGCAATAATAATAATAATAGGAGTAATTAGGGAGGTTCATAGTTCGATTTTAATCAGTTATTGGTTAAAACCTAAACTAAACCAATTTAGTCCGTTTTAAAAATTTTAAAACCAAACGAAAAAATAACAATCAGTTTGATTATTGTCGATTTGGTTCAATTTTTTCGATTTAGTAATATTTTTTTTGAGGACATTCGTATCTCGATCAACACAAATACCTAGCACATAAACAATTCACAGAAAAGCTACTGTGGATTCAATTAAGCAATACTAGAGCTATTATTAAACTAACAAAGTGATTCAAATAAGAAAAAGTGTGACAATACTATGTGAATAAATTTTGATGGACTTGGACTTATGGTTGTAATAGTTAGACTATAATTTAACTGTTGAGCTTGAGAAAATGATAAAGTTAAAGACTTAAGTTAATGAAAATTTAACAAAATATTTATATTTTATTTATGAATAATATATAAATAATTATAAAATTTATATATATAATTTCTCGATTCAGTTTGGTTATTTTGTGGATTTTTCTTAGTGAAATCAAAACAAAATCAAATAGTATCGGTTTTTAAAATTTAAACCAAATCAAATATCAATTTTTTTAATCGATTTAGTTTGGATTTCGGTTTGCTTTAGTTTTTTAACCATGACCATGAATAGCCCTATGAGTAATAATAATACTCCACTGTCCTTATTTACTTATGAATTTTTTACTTGGCACACATATTAAGAAAATAATAATTGATATGTGAGTTTACCATTTTACCTCTATTAGTTGATAGAATTTCAAAATTAATTTAATCAATAAAGATGTTGTACCTTTTTGAAAAAATTAACTATCTAAATAAATTGAGGGTATAATATACAAAAAAATAAATAAATGAAAAGTAGGGTTTGTTTTCCTGATTGTGGTGTGTGTCATCTACCCCTTTTCATAGTTGTTGCCCTTGTCCTTGTGTGTTTGCTGCCTTGAATTTCATTACTGGTTTGTCTCTTGATAATAGTTTTTTGATTTTAGTAAAAGTTTATTTTTCAGAATTTGATTTTGTACTTGTGGACTCATTTTAAGTTATATAAAGCTAACATGATTTTCATAGGATATAACTCGTCTCTTTTAATTTTTCTTTAGTGTGATTGGATGATGCTATGACATCTGACTAATTACAAAAAAAAAGAATATACATAAGTCTTTTAAGCTTAATTTGTGCTTCTCTTGTTGCAGGGTAAGGACACACACTAAGGACAAGAGTTATTGTCAATTTCTCATGAAACATGGGACGAATGACACCACTAGTATTTCTTTTTCTTCTGTCCCTTATTTTTTCCTTTGTAACATATAATTTGATAACCATGATTATAAAGTATACATTTGTTGGCTTTGAGAAATCAAACTCAAAGGCTGCTGGTTTCACTCAACTATTTCTTGATCCCATTATTCACATGCCTCACAATCTCACAAAACCTAAATCTAAAAAGTTGTTACTCCATATTGCATTAACAGCAACTGATACTCTTTATAGCAAGTGGCAATGCCGCATCATGTACTACTGCTATATGAAAAGGAGAATTTATCAGGTTCAGAGATGGGAAAATTCACTCGAATCCTCCATTCAGGAAGCCCTGACAATCTAAGGGATGAAATTCCCACATTTGTCATTGATCTTCTTCCACTAGGTTTTGATATGGTGAGAAACATGCATTTCTTTCCATATTTAATTTTCAATAGTACAAACCATTTTTTTTGTCGAACTTGTTGCAGATGAGTTGTAATTACAACTGCATCATTATTTGATTGACATCATCATCATTGTAGTTAAGCAAGTGCAAAACTAATTTGATTGAATTAAGTATATATGTATTAAATCATCTGTATCATGGTTAAGTTGCATCAGTGCCTAATTTAGCTTTAAAATGTTGTCTATCTAGTTCTTCATCTTCCTTTAGCTTGCTGGTTTTCTTTCCTCTTTGAAAAACTTTAAGTTTGCTAGTGCATCTAAAGCAATGGGGAACTCTTTAAGGAAAACCTAAAAAATCATTGAATGTTATTATCATTCCAGGAAAAAAGCAACTTCGTCGTTCTATCATTTCTATGTCTGTAGCCATGGTTCATGTCATTCTTGGTGCTTTTAACTATTATATGTATAGTGTTTAGCCTCTAGTCACTTGTCTGCATGTTTCTTCTCTGACTCTGTTCCTCCAGTCAGGTTTTGGCATATTACTGCATAGTTACTGACATCAAATTGCTCTATATGTTATTTTCAACTCACTCATCATGGTTAGTTTGCTGCTTACAGGGTTACATTGTCCTCAATAGACCTTGGGCATTCGTTCAGTGGTTGGAGAAGGCTACCATAGAAGAGGAGTGAGTTCTCCAATGTTTATGTGAATCCGGTTGACTGCATAACAATCTTAGTCTGTTCATTGTCCCGTTTTCTATTGTGGCAAATACATACTTATGGCAGAGCCTGATCACATTTTTTTGAACCCGCTGCCGAATTTAGCTTATGGAGATTACCCAGTTGCTTTCCCTTTTTTTTACCTGAAACCTGCCGAACACGAGGATATAATAAGGAAATTATTTCCCAAAGAAAATGATGATGTAACAAATGTTGATCCCATTGGCAATTCCCCGGTCATCATTAAGAAGGTATATTTTTACTAGCATGTATTCTATTATTGAAGCAAGACCCTTTATTTAGGTATTCATGTCTAAGGGCATTTTAATATGTTTATGCACTTGATGCTAATGTCTTGTGATTTATTTTTCTATTTTGATTTCTTTTTTATCCTAGTTATGGGTGACCTAACCAACATAATACATGATGAGGTCCCATTGTAGATGCTATTTGTCAATTGTGAAAATATGAGGGAAGAATATTATTAAATCGTTGTTGTGTCTACATTATTACATTGAGACCCTATTTATAGACACTAGAATATAATCGTTTACCAAGTAGGATACTATTTACTATTCCTATTTCTATTTGTATTCATGTTCCTATTCTAACAGGATTGTATAAACCTAATCTTGTTCTAACACCAATGATATTGTGTTAATTGACAAACCCAACAAGGGTATCAACCAATAGCTTGAACTTTGGAGAAGCACTTTAGAGAGTAAGAGTTTCATGATAAGTAGAAGTAAGTCTGACCAAATACATGCTTCGCAAGTTTAGTTAACACTAGAAGAGCAAAGGTGATGTGAGACAAGACGGTAATTGCGGTGCCAAAATGCAAATAATTTAGATATTTTGGTTTGTTGTTTAAAGAAAATAGAATGATAAATGGAGATGTTACTCACGGTGTTGTCATAGGCTTGCTTAAGACTTGAAGTGAGGCTCAAAACGTGTTAAAGGAAATCTGACAGTGTTGAAATCCCCACAAACTACCCATGATCCTGAGCATAGCCCCTGGCAGCCCCCAACTTACCCCATACTTGTTCTCTTTCTTCCGTCATTGGGACCATAAATACTGGATAGATGCCAAGAAAAATGTGGGTCCTTACTAATGAATTCACAAGTAATCTAACAGTCTCCCACACTACTGACCTCACCTGTAATCTAACAGTCTCCCACACTACTGACCTCACCTATAATCTAACAGTCTCCCACACTACTGACCTCACCTTCTCATGATCTCCCATCCCAAAGAATAATTCCTTCCCTAGTTCCACTAGTTTCAAGTTGACACATATTGTCGATATCTAGACTGTACATTTCTTTAGAGATTTTGATTTTTTTTGGTGTTGCAATTGTCATACCCGCTGATTTTCAATATTGGCTTGTTTGAGGCTGTCAATCTTTATAAATAACTGCAAGGATATCTAGACAAAAATTATTGTTGATGTTGTTAATATTATGTATACGTATCTTTTGAGCTTTAATTTATCAGTTTTATTTTCATTAATTATTCAGAATAAGCCCTCTTCAATTTTATTGATATGTCCCTACAATGTCATTCTCTCATTTTTTAAATTTTTCGTGTGAGCATATTTCTGTCTCATGTCTGTTTGTATACCACTAGATTGTTATTAGATACAGGTCTCTCAACTGTGATCGATTTATTACAGCTACATCAATTCTTGGATCAACACTTTGTGCTTATTCTGCACTTGTTTTTTTTAATCTTATGATTTCAATGAATTGTTTTTGGTTTATAAAGAATTTGTTGGAGCAAGTTGCAACTACATGGATGAATATTTCTCTAAGAATGAAACATGATGAAGAAACGGATAAAACTTTTGGCTGGGTCTTAGAAATGTGAGAGAGCTACTAATGAGCTGAAAGATGTAGGTTTTGTCATAACTGTGTTTTTGACTCATCTATTTTTTGAATTAAGGTATGCGTATGTTGTAGCTTCTGCTTTGCATGGTGTGCAACATATTCTTCGGAAAGACTTTATGCTATAGGTTTTGATCTATATTACAAAACAGTCTAGTCTTTATGATTCATTTCTTTTTTATACTTTTCATAAGTAAGTAAATTCTTGAATTTTAAATATTTTAGCCACCCTGGGATTTGAAAACTAGAAAAAAGTTTATCCTGCATTACACTTGTTGGTGTGACTACAACATGAAGGTAGAGTTATTATTTGTGTACTTAAGTTTCCATCTTTGTATTATGGTCTTAATGAGAAATGCTTGTAATCTTATGTCGTAGCTTGTTGTTCAGGGTGAGCTTACTTATGGAAAAATTGGAGAGTGGCGATTTAATAAGAGGTCCTATATCAAAGGACCTCCACCTAAAAATCTATCCCTGCATCCACCTAACGTCCCTGAAAGTGTGGTATGTATATACAAATACAGTTCTCTCAAGAAATCTTCAATTAACATGGTTAGTGTGGTATGTTGGAATAATTCTTTGAATAAAAATTGTTGTCTTAAAACATTGCAATTATTAGTTAGATACAAAATTGTTTGGCTTTGTTAGATGAGGAGAATGATTTGGGTGCCAGTATTCACCAAGTAGTATGTTGTTAAAGGGGCAATAATATTCATTCCAGAAGAATCAATTGGCTCTTAAAGCTATAAGTGAAGAATAAGGATGACAACCTGTGTATGTGTAGTTTTGCCTCTTTACTTCAGGAGAATCAATTGGCTTCAAGACCTTCATTCTTTGGGAGGAAAAAATCTTGCAGCGTTTCCTGAGTAGAGTAATCCAAATGGGAGAGTTGAGTTCCAACAAACTTCATTTGATTTTGTGTAGGAATCAGAATTCATAAGCTGCTTCTCTCCTTCACAAAATAATAATTATCCTTTATCCATCAAGTTTAGTATCTATTCTTATCCAGATTGATTCTAGCCCTACTATTCAATTCTGAAACAGAGGAAAGCATGGTAGTAGATTTATCCCGATTGAATCTACGTCACTATTCTTTCCAACCAATCCAGAAACATAGTAGATCAAGTGTATTATTTTTGTTTCTGATAACCAACAAGTCAGCCCTACTTGTCACATAGGTTCAAAACTCAGACGAGTATTATGTACCTACATTACATTGAATATAGGTATTTGCTTCAAGGCAAAAAAATAAAGACTCAAGTATGCATCAACTATAACAAGATATAAAATCTTATTGAAGTTGGTTATTACCCACATAAAACAGGTCTCATTGTATGAGTTCTTAGTCACAGCCTTAGTGCCCGCAAAATGAGCCCATATTATAATGGGTTGGGTGAGTGACTTTTTAGATACGTAAAATATATGTTTATACTCATATTTAACCCATAGAAATATGGGTATTCATGGGTAAAATATGGGTTAGCCAAATCGGTTAACCTTTCAACTTTTATTCACTCAAAATTCAGCATATCACCAAAAGTGTTGTAACTTCTCTTCTTTTTTATGTTTACATGTACATTTCTTTTGTTAATTATAATTATATTTTTATTTGTTTAATTTTATACTGGATAACAAATAATAGTGTAAAGTAAGCAAATCATGTATTAGTATTGATATTGCGTAAAGTGACTTAAGCACGTTTTATTTCTAAAATGCAAATATTCATTTAAATTGAAATTTAAAATATTTTTTCCGTGTTATTACATAAATTTATTTTATATTGAAAAGTTAATAGGAATCTTTTTTGACTTTGATGATACAATAAAACTAAATAAAGTATTTTCAACATTTTTCATCTAAAAAAAAGACTAAAATATTTTATCCATGTTTAATTCTAAAGTAAAGTACTATTTTACTCATGGAAATATGGCTAAATATGGGCAAACTTGTATTTTACCCAATCCATTTGTTACCCATATGAAATATGAGCGGGTTGAATTATTACCCATTTTATGTTGACCATTTTCAACCCGCCTAAATTTTTTCCAACCCGCCCATTTGCCACCACTAGTCACAAGATATTGAAGAAACCTTACCCCCTATATAAGAATTAGGTTCTTGTACGTTTACCAACATAAACAATCGCAACACAATAAAATAAAGTTTTATCATGCAAACCTTCCTCCCTCAAGGAAGGAAAAAACCACACCACAATTTTATTACCGTTAAGAACAATTCAAGATTACAACTCAATAATCAATGAACTAACTCTAGTACCTTTACTGTCTATCGATTAACTATAATCGAAGACTCTACTCTCCTAGAAGTCAAACTCGCTTCTTGTTACAATTCTCTCAAACTCTCTCTTAACTCAACTCCCCAAGAGGTCAAAACCCACTTCCTATTATAATTCTCTCAAACTCTCTCTTTTCTCTCTTAGAACACACCTCCTAAACACTGATTCAAGAAGAACTAATGTAACAGATTACTTCAGAAAGAAATCCCAACTCTAGTCCTTCTTTCATTCGCTTTCTTGATCTCCTTGATGATTCGACCTACGCTTGGAATAATTTCTCTCAATTTGTTATTTCACAAAGACAACTATTTCTCTCTTTTGCTTTGTCCTTTTATAGAAGTTCATTTTCCCTTGATCGACTTCTACAAGGAAAGATATAAGTTTTCCTAGAAATCTAGATTTTTCCTTATAAAACTTGTTTGCCTTCTTCTTTTTCGGCCTAGGAGTCTTCCGCATTTATTTGTTTCCTCTTTTAACTCGGCTTGTTGTTTTGGACACACTTTTCCTATTTTATCTCTGAATAAGTGAACTCTTCCCTCCTCTTTATTTTAAGTCTGGTATGTGTTATGTGAACCTTGTTCATGTTGACATCATCAAAAGTATTTTGAGCAATTCATTATTCATCAATTTTCCCCTTTTTGATGATGACAAATATACTTCATTTCCTGCACCTGTGTCAGCAAAACACTTCCCCCTTTTGACATATAAAAAAGAAAGGATAATGATCATAACAACAGGACATCATTACAAACGCATAGCTATTGGGGCACCACTTAGACAGGATAACAGAAGGTGAACAAGATCTAAAGATATTAGCCATCCAAACAAAAAGAGAAGAACAAATCAAAGACAAATAATCAAGCAAAACAGTATGCATCAGGTTTTAAGCTCACAGAGCTCCAAACAAATATCCAACATTGACAAAAAACATAGCAATTCATGAGATTGTCTCAAAAGAAGCCAAAATGAATTATTTATGAGGTGGAAGGAAGGGGGGTAGGTGGGGTTTGAGATAGGGCTAAGAACTCTAACACATGATCCACACGAGCATTGTTGTCTTGTTGTTGCAGTAGTAACTGATCCTTCAATCTAGCTACTTCCCCCTATGACTCAGCCAGGTTAGTATAAAGAGTATCAATATCAGTAAGGAGGGCAGCATTATGTTCCCTAGCAGCATGAAGATCATTAAGAAGAATGAAAACTGGGCCAGTAGCCTTGGGAGTAGTAGCAGAACCTGGTCGTCATTATAAAGTAGTATGCAGTCAACAAGAGTAGACCTAAGTAATCATATCCTTCCTGTTCAGAAATCTCCCTTCCCCCAAGGGAACATTAAAAGCTTTAAACATAATAGTGGGGAGGTTGCTAAAAGCCAATTGATGAGGACCAGGTTTAGAATCAACCACGCGTGGCATGTGTTTTATCATAATAGAAGGCCAGTCAATAGGTTCTTTGTTTTCGAGGGCATTGGCTATCCCCATGTCCTTAAAGGAAGCCTCATGGCGTTTCTCCCTCTAGAAAGAACCCCCTTGTGCACTAATTCGTACAAAAATTTGTGAAAAGGTGTCATTTCCCCTTTAAGCACCTTTCTTGGTCGTGAAAAAACCCTCCCTTGTGTTTACTTAGATGTGAGCAAACAATTTTCATCTTTAGTCCACACGTATTCACCTAGCCCAGCAGTCGGAATATGAAAAATTTCACGAAGATGGACATTATCAAATATTAATTAAACCCCATCGACAGAGGAAGTAGCAACGTTATCTTCCAACACATTTAAGTTTACATAAAATTCAACTACCTCATTTTCATGGACCTCTAACCTTGTGTCCAGAAACAGATCCACCCAATCCTGAAAGTACAACAAGTCAAGCACCTTTTTAACCACATCTAAAGGCTGAACCTTGGGATGAGATGTTCTTCCCCTCAAAACTACTTTAGACCCAAAATACATTTCCTTCCCCATTGCCAAGCACTTGGTAAAATTCTTACTATTTTTTTGTGGGGGAGAGAGGAACTAGAGGGAATAGAATCATCAGGTGCCTCATCAGAGTCTGACTCAAGAACAACATGAAACTGACGGGAGCGAACCAGCTACTTACCGATGTGAAGACATTTCTTGCTTGATTCAGCGGCCTCATTGAGTTGGGCCTGACTAGCGCTTCATGTGAAAGGGACGTGGAAAATGGTCTGCTTTGGAGCAATATGTTTGTGTGGTTTCTAAGGAACAGTTTGGCGTAGTTGACTAAGGGGAACCTCATCGATGTCCAGGTTTTGTGAATTAGTGGTCTGGGTGGGCATTGGGTTATGAGTGGATGTAGGGAGAGGGTTTTCTAGGGATGGTGGAGGGACTAATGGTCTTCACGGAGCTGATATTTAGGAAAGAAAATTAGAGTTAGGGTTTTCGACAGGCAGTGGAGATGGTGAGGGAGTGAAAGGGTCGCCGGATGCGTATGTTGGTAGAAGAGAGGATGGCCGGATCAAAGATGGTGACCGGTGAGGAGGGAATTGATGAGGTGGAGATGAAGGTGTGGTGGAGATGACGCCTTCTCCCTAAGATGATGCCCTAGGTGACTCGGGCATGGATGCCTTTTCCGGTGAGGAGGAGGAGTCCTCATCGTCGGAGTAGGAGACTAGGTTTGGTGGTATAGACATGGTGATGGTTTATGGGTTTGAGAGGATTTGGGGTGCGTATGTGAGAGATGAGTGTACAAGATTATTGGTCATGAAGGAGTAATGATGGGATTCTGATATTTGATGGAAAGTATTAGAGACGGTTAAGTTTCGTAAAAGATGAGTGACTGTGTATTATTGATAATGAGTTTTCCCGTGTAAATGTCAAGGTTTTTAAAGGTGGGTGTATTTAGATGGACCAGGTTCATAAGCTTCTTTCAATACAAAATCATATGCTGGAATGTGATGAAAAATTGGATATAATGAGGATTAGTGCATACCTATTAAGACGAGAACTTGTTCCTTGACATGAGAGCTCATTTGCAACATAGTTATAGGAATCTAAGGGTAATATCATTAGACCTGATCGGAGTGTTGTCTTACTGTAAGTGTATACATGTGACAAGGTACCAAGATGAGTTAATTACAATTATGTGCTGAGATTATTCTTCAATTCTTTCATCATGAATATGCCTTGTAAGAGAAAAGTCATTCTTGATACACCAGCCCAAAGGCCAGTCGATTTCGTTGAAATTGTTCTCTTCCAAGTTCTTTGGTAAAGATATCAGCAACCTGGTCCTTAGTCCTAGAAAAAGTCATGATGTTGAGTCCATTCTCCACATTGTCCCTGAGAAAGTGGTGTACATATATTTGCTTTATTCGTTTGTGTTCGACTGGGTTATTTTCCATATTCATAGCACTTGTGTTGTCGCATCTGATAGTTATACAACCTACTTTAATTCCAAAATCTTCAAGCTACTGCTTTATCCATAGGATTTGAGCACAACAGGAGGCAGATGCGACATATTCAGCTTCAGCAGTTGATAGGGCAACCGAGTTATGCTTCTTTATAGCCCAAGATACTAGGCATGGTCCCAAAAAGTGAGCCATTCCTGAGGTGCTTTTTCTATCCACTAGGTATCCGGTGTAGCACTAGGTTCACAGTTCCTTCATGATATCATAGAATCCTTTTCACAGCTCTTAGACGAGATTCTTTTGGGCAACATTGAAAATGTGCATATAAACCAACGCTGAACACAATGTCGGGCCTGCTAGAAATTATGTATACGAAGGATCCGATCATTCCTCTATATTTTTTATTATTCACTGAAGAACCAAGTTTATCTTTGTCAAGCTTGGTTGTCGTGCCAATTAGGGTATGATTTGTCTCAGCTTCATTCATCTCAAACTTCTTAAGCAGCTCTTTGATATATTTTTGTTGATGAATTGAAGTACTGGATGGGGACTGCTTGATCTGAAGTCCTGGGAAGAAGTTGAGTTATCCCATCATATTCATTTCAAATTCACTACTCATTAGCTGTGCAAATTCAACCCCGAGTTCTGCATCTGTTCCTCCAAATATAATTTCATCTACATGCACTTGAACTATAAGTAAATCTTTACTTTGCTTTCGAAAAAATAGCGTGTTACCAATCTTGCCTCTTGAGTACCCATGTGTAAGAAGGAAGCGTGATAGTCGACTGTACCATGCTCTAGATGATTATTTCAAGCCGTACAGTGTTTTGTCTAGCTTGTAGACAAAGTAAGGGTGGTCAGGACTTTCAAAGCCAGGCGTTTGTTTCACATATACCTCTTCTTGAAGAAACCCATTTAAAAATGCACTTTTGATGTCCATCTAATAAAGTTTGAACTCCATATGGACCTAATTGCTTTGATTCTTGCTACTGGGAAAAATGTTTCATCATAGTCTATCCCTTCTTGCTGATTGTATCCCTATACGACTAATCTGGCTTTGTTCTGTATGACTTGTCCTTGATCATCAAGTTTGTTTCTGAATACCCATCTAGTTCCTATAAAAGTTCTATCATGAGGTTGAGGAACCAGGTTCCAAAAGGTATTGCGTTCAAACTGAATCAGTTCTTCTTGCATGGCGATAATCAAATCTGGATCTAGGAGGGCTTCTTTGATGTTTTTTGTTCAATTAAGGACAAGTAAGCTTAAAAGGCACACACGTTCCTTAGTTTAGATCTATTATGAATCCCTGGGAGTAAGAATGTTTTGCACTGGATAAGAGCTCTGGTGTTTCCAGTTGCTTGGCTGAATCGTTTGTGCGTTTTTTCTGGAAGATGGACCAGGTTTTATGGGACTCTCCTCATCAGTTGTATCTACTATCTCAGGAGCATTTGGAGCTGATTCAGGAGCAGGTTCATTTGGAGAGTCATCATCAGATTTGATTTCTTCAGGTTGCTATGGATTTTTCATACCTATTCATGCTCATCATCTTGCGAGTTCCTTTTGATTGAGCTATTTCTCCATCAAAGATCATGTGGACACTTTCATCTACACGATTTGATCTTTTGTTGAACATTTTATAGGCCCTGCTTTGTGATGAGTACCCAAGGAAGATTCCTTCATCGCTTTTGGCATCAATATTTCTAGTGCATTTTTGTGTTGTTGTGCACATAAAAGAAACACCCAAATGCTCTGAGATGTGCTAAGTTGGGCTTTCTTCCTTTCAACAATTCATAAAGATTTTTGTTTAGTACTGATCTGATCATACATCTGTTGATAAGACAACACGAAGTATTACTGCCTCAGCCCGGTAAGACTTCAGAAGATTACTTGATATTAGCATGGTTCATGCGATGTCTTCCAAGGTTCTATTTTTGCGCTCAACTACACCATTTTGTTTTGGTGTTCTTTTTGGAGAGAAGTTGTGATAAATCCCATTTTTGGCACATAATTGCAAGAATTTTGAATTTTCAAACTCTAATCCATGATTTGAATGAATGCTAGTGATATCACTTTTAAACTTCTTCTGAACCAGTTTCATAAAAATTTCAAATATGTCATATGTCTCCTCTTTTGTTGCAAAGAATATGGTCCAGGTGAATCTGGTGTAGTCATCCAGAATTACAAAAATATATTTTTCCCTCCTCTACTTTGCACACACATTGGTCCACATAAATCTATATGAAGTAGTTCAAAAGGCTTGGTTGTACTTACCATTGCTTTTGGCTTGAACGAGGACTTTACATGTTTTCCTTGAGCACATGCTCCACAAACTTGATCATCATTGAATCTCTTAGTAGGTAACCCTTTGATGAGGTCTCTTGATAAGAGCTTGTTAATTATTGAGAAATTGATGTGTCCTAGCCTCTTATGCCGAAGAAGAGCTGTCGTAATAGCACTGAGAAATTTTAGTGAATTCTCTTTAGGACTCATGATGTCTGCTTTGTATACATTCTTATGCCTCTTTCCACGAAGAACCAGTTTCCAGAGATTGAATTTAACATTCTCCATTCATTTGAAGTGAACATCACATTGATTCCTTTTTCGTACATTTGGGACACACTCAACAGATTGTGTTGTAGTCCTTTAACGTAGTACACATTGTCTATTGCTTCAGTATGATTGAGTCCAACCTTTCCGATTTCCTGAATTTCATCATTTTTTCCATTTCGAAAGGCTACATTTCCACTTTTGTAGTTACTCAGTAAGAAGAAGTTATTTTTGTCACCATTCATGTGCCTGGAGAACGCAATGTCTAGGTACCATTACTTCATCTCTCCTCCCACCAGTTCCTGCATCAATATTCAGAGGTTATTTTTGGGTACCCAGATCCACTTAGGTCCCTGTTTATTAAAAAAATGATGAATGAGATTTTCCTTAGACTATCTTGGTTAGGTTTAGGTTTCGAAATAAGTTTCGCGATTCCTTCCCCACATGGTTTTCTAAGAAACCTTAGATTATTCTCATGAGCTCTTAACCTTTTCAGGGAATGTGTTACTCTTATGTCCGGTTAGCCCACAGTGAATACATATACAATCTTTGTTGGGATTTGTGATTTCAATAGACTTCTGGTTGAATCATATTCCATGTCTATTGGAGGATTGACCCTTTTGGATACTATCAAGCATGATGGAAGATCTTGTCCATCTCATATTATGCTCTGCTTCCATCTTAGTAATATGAAGCTCTTTGTGGAGAACTTCATTCTTTTTAGTCATTGAGTATAGATCACTGCTTAGTTCTTTTTTGTTTTTTAAGACAATGATTGTTTTTCTCTAGATTCTCATTTTCTTCTCTTAAAGACGCATAGCCGTCCATCATTTCATCTCTTGTAGAACTAGTTGACTGGTATGCATCTATAAGAGTATTTAATAGAGATTCAAGTTTCCTCTTAGAGTATGAATGAAGATTTTCTTTGATGTGATGAAAGCTTACCTTGGACTACTTGTCATCTTCTTCATCTTTTTTAAAATTTGTTCTTGCCATCAGTGCCAAAATTGTTTCCTGAGATTGACAAGTATTTCTTTCGTCTTCTACTTCTGTTAAGGCGACTAGTGCGAGAATGTCATACTTGTTTGTCTCTTCAATTGCCAGTAATGACTGATTTCCAAATCCTACATCTCCATACTCTTCCTCAGATTGATTTCCATAGTTGCAAATGCTCTTTTTACCGAGAGATCAACTTCTTGATTGGTCAGCCTCCTATTTGTGGGAGTATACTTATCATTCTTCATTTCCTAGTTTTTTCTAGATTGTTTCTCTTGTGCTCCAAGGCCCATAGTGGACAAAATTTGATAAAGTAATTTGCACTTCCACATTTGTGATAGACCTGTTCCTTTGGATCCTTCACAGTTGATTTTTGAAAATTCTTTCTCTAAAATACTTTTCCTTTCGTTAGCATTCTAGAGAATGGCTTGGTCATTAGTGCGGTGTTTTCATCCTTGAAATCTTCTGGTGTTGTATCCTTGAGAACCAGGTTCTTATCTTTTCTCTTTCCTCTAATTTCATTTTCTTAGTTTTACTTGAGTTCATAGGTCATAAGATTTTTAATGAGTTCATCCATAGTTAGCTTATCTATGTCACGTGCTTCAGTGATAGCTTCTACTTTTCTCTCCCAAGATTATGGAAGAACACTTAAAAGTATTTTGATGGCCTTTCCATTAGGAATTACTTCTCATAATGAGTAGATTTCATTGATGATTGCAGTGAACCTGGTACGCATATCTTGAATTGTTTCACCTTCTACCATTCAAAAGAACTCGCGGATTGCCTGTTAAAAATTTCAATTTTAGAATTCTTTACCTGAGTTGTCCCTTCATGAGCGGTTTGTAGTGTTTCCCATATTGATTTTGCATCCTGACATAATGAGATCTGATTGTACCCATCTAGACGTATACAGCATATCAAAATCTTCTTAGCCTTAGCATTGTTCTGAATTGCAAGTTTATCCCCAAAATCCCATTCCTTCCTTTCCTTTGGTATCTAAGTGATTCCATAAGTTCCCTTCTTCATGGGTATGGTTGTTCCATCCAAGAAAACTCCCCATAGGTCTGGATTTTCTTCTATAAGGTGATCCACCATGCGGTTCTTCCACCATCCATATACTTTCCATTGAACAGTGGTTGTCAAGTTTGGGAAGTTCATTCTTGTGGTGTAGGTGGTGAAACCATTGATCCTTTTCAAGATGTGAGTCTTTTAATGAAAAGACCTACTCTGATACTAATTGAATAAAGCTTACCCCTATACAAGAACCAGGTTCTTGTACATTTACCAAAATAAACAATCGCAACATAATAAAATAGAGATTTTATCATGAAAAGCTTTGTCCCTTAAGGAAAGGAAAAACCACACCGCTGTTTTATTACCTTTAAGCACAATTCAAGCTTACAACTCAATAATCAATGAACTAACTCTAGTACACTTACTCTCTATCGATTAATTATAATCGAAGACTCTACTCTCCAAGAGGTCAAACTCGCTTCTTGTTATAATTCTCTCAAACTCTCTCTCTTTCTCTCTTAGAACACACATCTTAAACACTGATTCAAGATGAACCAATGTAACACTATACTTTAGAAAGAAATCCTAACTCTAGTACGTCTTTCTTTCGCTTTCTTGATCTCCTTGATGATTCAGCCTTTTCTTGGAATAATTTCTCTCAATTTGTTATTTCGCAAAGGCAACTATTTTTCTATTTTGTTTTGTCCTTTTATAGAGGTTGATTTTTGCCTTGATCAACTTCTACATGGAAAGAAATAAGTTTCCCAGAAATCTAATCATTTTCCTTATAGAACTTGTTTGCCTTCTTCCTTTTTGGTCTAAGAGTCTTCCGCTTTTATTATTTTCCTCTTTTAACTTGGCTTGCTATTTTTTAAATGCTTTTGATTTTTTATCTCTGAATAAGTGAACTCTTCCTGCCTCTTCATATTAAGTTTGGTATGTGTTATGTGAACCTGGTTTATGTTGTCATCATCAAAAGTATTTTTATTAATTCATTACTCATCATATATGCCCTCTGGGTGTGGCTTGTGGAGGAATATATTTAAGGGATGAGATGATTTTAGTGCTAACATCTTATTCAAGATAGGACATGGGAGGAGGTTTAGTTTCTAGGGACAAAGGTGGTGTGGGGAGATATTACTGAAAGATGATCTCCTGATTTTGTTCTAAATATCATGTGAAGAAAACTTGACGCTACACCTAATTAGGGGAACACGAGAAAGAGAAAACTTATGGGATTTGACATTTAGAAGGGATTTCCACGATTGGAACATAAATGAGTTTCAAAGGTTGTTGGCGCTACTTTTTAGGTACTCCAGTGGATAATCCCGATGCTTTGTGGTGGGTTTGGGGAACAATGGATATCTCTTAGTTAATTTTTTTTATGAGAAATATTTTATTAGGGAGAAGGTTAAGTTTCTAGGTTATGTAGTATGGATTCCACAAGTGTTGAAGAAGGTGTGTTTTTTCTCTTTCCCAGCTGCTAGAGTGGTGATCTTGATGGCGGAAAATCTGAGAAAGCGGAAGATTGTTTGCATCAGATGGTGTTTTATGTGTAGGGAAGCGGGCGAGGACGCCGATCATCTTCTTCTACATTATGATATTACAATGAGGTCATGGTGGGATTTATTTAGGTGGTTTTGAACTTCTTGGGAAAGGCCAAAATCTTTAAAAGATTTGATGTTTTGTTGGAGGAGCGGGAGAAAGAGGATAAGATGTAGGGCATGGAACATGGCTCCTCTTGTGTTGATGTGGGTTGTTTGGGGAGAGAGAAATAATAGATCTTGTGAGGGGATAGAGTCTATTTTTACTGTTCTTAGCAAAGGTTTCCGATCATTTATTTTCTTTTGGCGCACCCGTAAAGTTCCTTGTTGTATAGAAGTGATGCAAGCCAAGTTTAACCATGCACAGGAAGCCAAGATAAGGAGTTGGTACACTTTTCGTCGAGTCGGAAAGCTTGGAGGGTTCTTGGAATGAAGAATTAAATCTCAACAACATACTAAAGTGGAAGTACAAGGGAGAAGGGAAAAATAGGCTATTCTTAAAACAACACAAGCCTTTTGACTAATAAGACTACAAATATCCTTAATTCATTAAGGGTATTGTTTTAATCATCACCATTATTTCTTTAGTCTTAGCCTAGTCTAGTATAAATACTATATTATGTCATTTTAGTAGGTAGATTATTTTTGTGATATTGAGATTATGAGTGATACTCTAGAGTCTAGAGAAAGTTGGGGCTATGGCCTTTATTGCTATTCCATGTTGATAAATTGATGGCTTGACAAAGCTTTCCACTTGAAGGTTGTCTTATAGTTAGGTGCTTGTTGGATTCTATTAATCGAGGGTTTAAGCTTTCTATTGCTATAGTTTTCAATTAATCTCCATCTGGTGTTTTTTCTATCCTTCTATCTTTAATTCTTGTTCTTAGTGTTGAGGTTTCAACTTTCACATTTCAGTTTTATATCAAGAAGAAGAAGTGGAGTTTGTAGAGAATCATCTATTTTTTTGTAGATTCTTTACCTTTTGGTATACCCCTTGTTTATGAATGAAATATGTTTACCTTATAAAAAAAAAGAAAATGAAACAGTTCCCTCAATCTAAAATTCTAACCATTATAACAAAATTGTTTTGATATTATATACAATATTATTAATGATTCACTTGGAAATAACATATCCATTATGAATTTATCTTTTACGGAAACACTAATAATTTATTTTTCAGGTCCATTTCATTTCAATGTTGAGGTTTTTTTTATTAAGTGATTCATTGCTGGCATCAAGAAGATGCTAAGTGTCATCTTCATTACTATCGTCTATGCCAAAGTAGGAAGCTGACAAGCTACAAAAAAAGGTCTATACTTAAAAACTATTTAGAATGTTAGATCTAGGATACAAAAGAAGAAGTACTCTATGTGGATGGAGCTAACAAAATCAAAAAATTGTTAAGGGAAGGTACCAGGGGATAGTTTGTCCTAGCTGAACAGAAGTAGGAGACATTTGGTTTTGAGGAAATGATATTGAGTTGATAAACCATCTAAACATATGCGATCCGTTTCATTCCATATTATCCAAAATATGTTGGCTGGTATCATAGGCCAGACTCCCCTGATGACTTTATCAACTTGCTATGAGCTCAAACTTACCAATACATCCTTCAGATTCAGTGTCGTGACACACCTGAGACCAAAAGTAGAGGAAAACATACACCATGGTCATTTATAACTATGCAGAGAAGCAATAGGTGGCTCATACATTCTGCTGAATTTTGGTACATGTAGCATCTGGTTGCAATCAGGCAGTCTGATATAGTGCTAGCCAGTTGTAGCATATAACCTTTACTGGTAATTTTGTTTTCCAAATTAGTTTTCAGGGCCAATAATCTTACATACAAGTATAGGAGAAACAATGCTTTAGGAAGCACGAAGCGGAAAAAGCTGGCGAGGCCCTGCTTTTTTAAAAAAAGCGACAGTTCAACAGATCTGCTAATTCAGATAGATCTAGTACTGAATTAAATAGGTGCATCAAAGTCTTTGCCATGTTGTTGTGGAACCCTGATAGAGCCTCAAATATTGAGAGTGAGAGGTTAAGGTATTGAACTTGTGATTAATCTGCTCACTAAAATGTTAGGGCGTCATCGACATAAAGAAGATAGGAGATAGTGATTGATGTCCCTAGGCGCCTGCTAACCTGAAACCTTTCAACCATTCCATTTGAAATGCCTTGTCCAATATTTTGCTTAATCCTTCCCATTGCCAAAAAGGAAAGGAAGGGTGAGAGAGGATCCCTGTCTAAGGATAGAAAAATCCCAGTGAGAACTCTTGACCAGCACTGAGAACTCAACTGTGGAGATGAGTTGAGTCACCTTTTTAAGTCTCTCAGCTAGAATGTTGGTTGTCATCTTGTATAAACTAATTAGTCTCTTAGCTCCATTGCACCCTTCTTCTTAGGGGTCAAAGCAATAAAGGAGGCATTGTAAGATCTGACCATGTGACAACATTGATGAAAATGGCAAAGATAAGCCATAACATCAACTTTTGTAATCTCCCAGGCTTTCTGGAAGGAATCCATTGTATAACAATTCAAAGCCAGTACTTACCACAATTAGTGGGTATTGCTTCTATGGATCCTTTGCTTTCATTATGATCTGTTCTTAGCTATGGACCAAACTGATTGAGAGAGGTTGTAGGTTCTTTCATATGATTTTCATTAATGTGATTTTAGGTTATATTGCACAGACTCATTTATGAGTATGGACCAGTGTGTATGGAAGTTTACATATGGCATGGTCAAATCATATCACTTTACCTCTCATATTATCCTCTGTCACACCCCTATTTTTTCCAAATTGAATGTTTTGAATTTAGAGTTTTTCCAATTAAAGTGACATTTCGAAAAGGGATTATTTTATTTCAGAGTCGCCACTTGGAATTTAGTTTTGGTGTTCCAAGTCACCTTATTTGAACCTCTATTCAAAAGGAAGTTTGACTCTATTTTTTTGTTGGTCTGCGAACTAGAAATTTAGGTAAGGAATTCTGTTGACCGAGAGGAAGGTGTGAGGCACCCCTCGAGTCCCGTGGTTCTAGTACGGTCGCTTTATTGACTTATATCTGGCTTGATTTAATTTTGGATATATTATACTTATTAGCTTAATACATTTACTTATATCTCGCCTTCTTTGATTTATTTAAAAACTGTCCATTAATAAAAATATGTATAAGCGCACAAATTTACTCAAACAAAAATAGAGTAAAGTCAAGAGATGGACCTTTACAAATTTGAGTTTTGAGAGTATATATATGCATCTAGTTGCTAGGAATTATAGATTTGTGTGGGAGTGAGATTTTAAGAGTTCGGGTAATTTTAGGATTCGTCCCCTTTTTTTTTAGTTGGATTTAAAAATAGATAGTTGGATTAAAATAGGAAGTGGCATTTTATGAAATTTAGGATTAGTTTTTTTTTTTT
>JAJONR010005134.1:0-62303 GCA_029582245.1 Solanum etuberosum
TATATATATATATATATATATATATATATATATATTAATTTTACTTGTCATAGGAGGTCACAACTCACGAGTAGAGCCGCCAAAACGGGTTTAGCCCATGGGCCGGCCCAACCCAACCTGCTATTAGGAAGGGTTGGGATAAGATTATTTTAAGTTCATTTAAAACTAAGGCTTATAAGCCTGGTCCATATAAGCCATTGACCCTTGAGGCTTGATTGGGGTCGGCCCATGGACCAAAACTTTTTATTTAAGGGTAACTTATAATAATCTCACTAGTATATAATCTAATTATTTAAATACACGCTATGTTGTAATATTATAAATCTTGTCAGATTTTGGTATGTCCAGATACAAGTATCTCGGAATATATGGACTCAAAATTAGGTTAATTTGTTCTAGATACACTCTACCCAAGTAGATTCACATGTATCTAGGATACATAGACAAATCTCGCGCCCTCGCCTCCCTCCCATCTTGCTTGTCACTCTCTTATCTCGCTCGCATATCTGGTATGCGAGATACATGCTAATTACACTAGATTTTTTGCTAGTGTTATTGAAACAACATCATTGTTTGCCATATTTGATTTGAAAATCTTCTCATTTTTCTTGATGTTATAGAATTATAAGTTTGAAAAGAAAAAAAATGAAAAAATGAAGGGCTATCCCGCCTCAGCCCTCGGCCCTTCTAGAGTTGGGTTGGGTTGGGTTGAGCATTTTCCGTCCCGCCCTAACCCTTCAAATTTCTTGGCCCGCGAAGCTTGGGCCGGGTGGGGCTGGACCGGTCCTTTTTAACGGCTTTACTCACAAGCCTTACTTTTAGGTAATTATTAGTTAATTCTACTTTTATATCGAGAATTATAGTGGAATAGATAAGATTTGATTCTATCCTTAATCAGAAGTCTCAAATACAATTGAGTGTGGAAAAATCCTATTAGGTAGAGCTTCCCCTTAAATGACTCTAATATGGTCCATATAAATATTGGATAGCAGATGAAAAACTTGAAATAAAGTTTTCTTATATTTATGAACAATTGTCTTCTGGTGATATAAAAAAAGGCGAAAGCAAACAAGAATATATGAAGTTATATGGCGACAAAATTATAGAGCCTTGTAGACTGTAGTTGAGGAAAATGCCAAGAAGCCATAGTCAGCAAAAACATCATAAGAAGATGAGCATTGAGGAAGAAGTATTATCAAGGTTATGAATGACCAAAAGTTTGACAAAAAAAGAAAAGCACACATAATACATTTGTCTATTTTGACAAAGCTAATTCTGTACACCGCTTGATTTGGCTTGGAACAAATTCTTTTCACTTACTTCTTCTATGTTCCTTCAATCCAAGAAAAAAAAAACACAAGTATGAGTATTTTACCGGTTCACTTTGAACTTTACACGTCTCTTAAAAAGTAGTAATGATTAATATGAGTGTATACAGCTTTACGTTTTAAGAAATGATTCAAGGTATATATAATATTATTATGTCTTTTAATAAAAAGTGTGCAATTTTTTTATTATATACATATATAAAATATGAAATGGAGATAATATTGACAAAAACTAGTTCTAATTTTCTTATTTCTCCCAATTTGTTTAGTATTTGTCAATCAAATCAGTATCACTAATCATAATTTGTCGTTGTTTATGATACGAAAGTCTAACCAATTTTAAATACATGACTATATATTACTCATAGACAGTGACTAAAATAAATTTAAATAAAGTATGCTATTAATAACCTTTCTCACTAATAAAACCAGTTTATATGAACAAAAGGAAAAAGTTTTAAATTAAAGTTACTTAGTTTAATCATTGATATTTGTTTCAATTTTTAAGTGATCCAACTCAATTTCTTCCTCTTTGGCACAATCCCACTTTTATGATATTGTTTTCCAAAATAGAATAAAAGAGAACACTAATATTAACTAAACATTAAGAAGGAAGAAAATATTAAATGTTCCACTTTACTTATTTCCTATGCTAGGATATGGATATGTGACCACAAGTGTTGTGTAAGATAAAATAATTCCAAATTAAACAATTGATATTCCAACACATTGAAGTAAATTCCAAGAAAACCAAAAAGAAGTTTTCTCTTTTCCATCACCAAGCAAAGACATGAAAAAAGCCTACTTATAGCAAAGGTTCTCAATTGTTAATTAATTAAATGCTTTCACATTATTAAAAAAGGTGCAACCCTTTTAACCACCAGGAAAAAAATGTAACCCCCTCCAAAAGTGCAATTTCTTTTCCTAAATTTCTGTAAAATCTAATAGGTTTAAATATTGATGAAAATCAAAATTGCTAAAAATATATTTAAAGACTTACTCCCTCCCTCTGTCACTAATTACTTGTCCATTTTGACAAATACTTCTTAAAAATCTTAAGTTTTTAATTCATCAACTTCATAATTAATAGGGATAAAATGGTAAACTTACTATGTCAATTATTATTTTCTTAATAGGTGTGCCAATTCAAAAGTGGACAAGTAATTAGAAACCGAGGGAGTATTTTGAATCTATCCGCAAGAGACCATTTTTGTCATTTTCTATCACATTTAGTGGAATTTTTACAAGATCCAACTAGAGTTACACTTCTTGTGATAATCGTAGCAAAATACGATGATTTTTATGTAATAATAAACAAATATAAATCTAAAGATTTAAAGGTTTCATTTACATCACTGGACCAAAAGTCTACTTTATTATTGAATTCCAACAAATATTTCTTATATATTTATATTATATCCCTCAATATAAACATAAAAAGTTATTAGACTCCCGAAAACCAAACCCAATTACCTAAATCTGCCCTTGATACGCTCTTCGTTCATTTTTAATTGTCATGTTACGCTTTTCGAAAGTCAATTTGACTAATTTTCAAAATTAAATTAGATTACATTGATTCGATATTTTAAACAAAAAAAATTAGATATTCAAAAACTATATTGCAATTTTTTGCATATCAATATGATGAAAAAATACATCGTAAAATGTTAGTAAAAGTTCTTATAGTTTGACTCTAAAAATGAAAACTATGACAATTAAAAGTGGACGGATAGAGTAATAATCTCAAACATGAATCATCACCCATAAAAAATTTATCTCCAAAAAAGGAAAGAAAAAAAATTCCTCCTAAAACCAAAGTTTTTTTTTGGTTTTCCACTCATATTGAAGCTCGACTAAATCTAAATTTGCTCCGAAAACCCCCATATTTGAGATAAAACACTTCCTAATAAAGATGATTTTATATCCAAAAAAACTCGAACCCAAGACCTCTAGTTAAGAAGCCCGTTGGTTTCTAAAACCAAAGTTAAGATAGAGAGAGAATTGAGAACCAAACTCCAACAAACTCACTCTTAAAAAAACAAAGCCAAAACAACTCCCACTGCAAACTCCTCTATTGTTTTTGTTAATATTTTTTTAGTTGTTGGCCTATCCATTCCTTCCAAAAAACCAACTCTCCAAACTTTTTTTTTCCAAACTACCATTGAAGATTTAGATTCCTCCATTAAAACAGAAGAGCTAAACATCAATATATATCTTGATTTTCTTGATTTTCCCAAACCATCTTCACATCCCAAAAAATGGAAACTTACTCCTCTGTTCCAATGGAGAAAACAACCAAAATCATCAGAAAATCAATCTTCATTTTTCTTCAGAACTATCAGTTCTTCACTACAACAACAGCTTTTTTCGCCTTTCCTTTTGCTGCTTCAGTTCTTTTACTACAATCATTCATCTACTCGTCGTCGCTTTATCCAATAATTTATGAGCGTTTGCATTTACTTTTCGATGCAGCAGGGTTCCCTTCTTCATCAGAGTTCTTCACTCTTCTCAATTCCAAGATTTCTCAGACAATTTCGATATCTTTTCTTGCATTCCCTTTTACCATTTCCTTTTTTCTCTTCGCCAAATCTTTAGTAATCGAATCTCTTAACTACTCAAAACCATCTCAAAAAACTACATTTCCTTCGTATTTCAACCTTCTTCTCACCCAACTCTTTAACTCATTACTCATCATTTCCGCAAACGCTACCTGTTTCACTCTCCTGTTTTTCGGGTTCAATCTTTTTGATTATGGATTCGGGCTCTCGAATCCAAGATCAATTCTTTTGTTATCAGCAACAGGGGCTGTACTCTGTTCTATTATACTCGCAAACACTTTGATTATTTGTAATTTGGCATTGGTAATATCAGGAAATGAAAAAATTGGAGGATACATGGCGATTCTCAAATCTTGTGTTTTGATCAGAGGAAGAACAGCAACAGCATTATCACTAGCAGTGCCTGTAAATTTGGCTCTGGCTGCAGTTGAAGCTCTGTTTCAATACAGAATCGTAATGGCGTATTATCAAGAAAAAACAGAGCTTTTTACTCTAGCTTTAGAAGGAATGTTCATTGCCTATATGTATTCAGTTCTTCTGGTTCTTGATACAATAGCAAGCTGTGTTTTCTACAAAAGCTGTAAAACAGATGAAGAGGTGATTTTTCCAATTTCGTCGATTTCGACATATCAAGATGAAATTCAAGACAGAGATCAATGTATATTTGTGAAGATAAAGACATTAGAGGAGTTCGTTTAATTATTATTTTTTCTAAGTGATTCAGAAGATTATGTTTTCTTGATTATTTTTCAATTGGATAGTAAAAAAGAAGAAGGTCTGGTCTCCAAATACCAAGGAATTTCTTGGGCCATAGTTGTACTTTTTTTGTTTTTGTTTGTAATCTGCAAATATCCATTGATGTAAGCTTTAGAACACGAAAGTCGCAGCTTTTCTGCATACAGTATAGATGAAATTCTTGTAAACTGTTTATATTTCAATTTGCAATGCAAAGAGAAAAAAACATGAATTTCTGAAATCAAGTTTACAGAGCAGTGAAAAATACTGGTAAAAGTTACCGGCATGTGATCAGAAGGTCATGAGTTCGAGTCGTAGATATGGCCTCGTGCAGATATGATGGTTATTTCATTGGAAGTATTTCACACAATAGGTGTGACTTGTGAGTTCGATTTTCTTATTGTCCCCTTTCCATTCTTTAACACATTATAATTTATATGGTTAATAGTATACCCTCTAACAATATTTTCAATCGACCATCAAGGATTGAAGTGGGATAAATAGTAATTTGATACCCCTAATCAAAAGTAGTAGCCATTGGGTACGAGGACTCAAAATGAAAAAAAAAATCTTAGTAGCAAGCATTTTTATCTTTAATTGGCTTTATAACGCACAAATCTGAATTAATCGGAAACTTCAAAACAGATATTAGACATCAAATGAGAAATCAAAAAAAGGTTTAGGATTGAGGCACTTTGAAGGTGATTGCTTGTCATGTACCTAAAGTTGGACGAGGTTTCACTTTGCACAACGTAGCAGTCAAGCTATATTTGTGGTCATATATACAAAATGTAACGTATATACTGTTTATAATTATATATTTGCACTTATTAATTTTAGCCGTGCAAGTTAGTCAAGTTTTTTAATTATTTTTGGTTGGGTGGGGGGGAGGTGGTTAAGGTAGGACAACATTGTCTCAACTTTTAAGAGAATAGTACTTAGCAAATTTGATCACGGAAAATCATGAGCTAATGCCAAATAAAGCAAAAGAAAACACCAAATTTGATGGGTTGAGAGTTAATAATCCTTGGACTGGTTTGTTTATTTCATTTTGGGAGTATTAACAACATTTATTTATTTTTTCCAAATTGGGAGTTGGGGAGTTTGTAAACTCATACAGGTCTTTGGTAAGCCAGACTCACTTATTTATGTAGTTGAAGTAATTTTTTTTGTTTTTTTACTAGAAGGCCAAGGTTATCACTAGGAATGGGTGACCAATAACATGCAAGTGTTATAATCAATTGTTCAAAGTTTGAGCCTTGACAATGAAAAATATTGGTAGGGTAGGAAGCGTTTTATCTGATCCTAAATTAATCGATATAAATCTGAATTATTTGGACTAGTATACTTCAAAAACACTAGATGATTAGGTTTTAGTAAATATATATATATATATATATATAGCTTACGATAAAAGTCTCACATCGGTAAAAAGAAAAAAAAACGAGATTCAAGATTGGAAATATAAGTGAGCAAGCCTTATGCAATTGCACTCTGATACTGACATGTTTTAAAATCGTAAGATTAATTAGATATAAACTTTCGTTCTTTTTGTTTATGATGGGTTGATTGCAATAGGTTAATTGATGGTTGGAATGGTTCTTCCATTGGAGGTTTAGTGTAAGTGTTACTTACAGCCATTTGGATCGTAACACATGGTCTAATGGACGTTTCTATGATATGATATACATTTCAAACTAAAAAAATAAGATAGAATGGATGTTTTTATGATATGATATGCATTTCAAACTAAAAAAATAAGATAGAGAAAGAGAGAATTTTCACAAGGTAAAAAATGACAACTCAATTAATATTTGATGCAATTAAAGTTTTTTTTATTGAAAAGAAATTACTTCTCATAAATAATAATTTGCGTCGAGAAAATAATCAAGAGAAAAAGTATCACAGTAATTGTTGTTTATTAATTTCAATTTAATGAGTGTTACAATCTTTACAAATTCTATAATTCTTCTTTTCTAATTAGAAATTTATAGGGATTTGATCTTGACCTTAACTTCAATGGACTTGATCTAGTCTTGTACTTGAATGAAGGGGCTGCAATTTGATTTTTATTATATTTATTGTATAGGAATTTCTTGTTTTTATTTCTCTATTTATTCTTCCACTTCAAAATTATCTTAAAATTACATTACTTTATTTATTTATTTATTTACAACTCCAATTTATCTTTAAATATAATTATTTTTCAATATACTTAATTTCAGATATACCCCATAGGATGTAAGCACAAAATGTACATATAATTAAAGAATAGGAGGCGCAAATGTTTGATTTTAAAATATAGGGGATGTATTAGAAATTATTAAGTCATATTATAATGGTATTTAGCGTAATTAATCCTAATCAAAAACTTTTTTTAAGAATTCAAGTCATGCTTTTTGAGAAGCAGAAAATTAGCAGGTAAAAGTTATTTAATAATAAGAATAGTATCGAAAGAAAATAATAAATTCCTCAAAAAAAAATTAATATAAGAGCCAATAAAAATAATGAAGAAAGTAAATATTATACTATTCATTTATTTTATGGTGAAGTTTTGATCTAGTAATTAATAAGATATGATCTTCTTGCTATAAATTTAAGACATATTTGACTAAAGTTGGAATAATTCTTTCAAATCAAATAACATGAATTTAATAATAATGTTTGGTCAATTTTGCAAAATCTATTTATATCGAAAACTATTTTTTATCAGAAGTACTTTAAAAAAAACAATGACCAACTCTCCCTTGATTCTCATTCTAGTTATGTCTTTAACTTTGTCTCAATTTACATTTTATTCCATTGCTGATTCACCTACACCAAAGGTTCATTTTATTGATGATTTGCCTAATCTTGATCCAGTTGTGAAAATTAATTGTGTTGTTGGAGGTGGTACAACTATGGTACATAAATATGAAGAATATTCATTTGATGCTGGTATTACTACTAGATTATATGCTTGTTATGCTATATGGAATGATTCAACAACTAGAATCACTGCATATGATCCATTTAAGGTAGACAAAGGTCGTCCCATTGTCCATTGGTCCATTCGAGATACTGGATTCTGGAAGAGTTTTGACAATCTTAATTGGAATTTCTATGAAAAATGGTTCCACAACTAAGTGAAACCAGCTTTCTTTCTCGAAGAATTCTATGTTTGTTACTTTTATTTTCTCTATTAATTGTTTAAATTTTTATTTGCTTTTTGTTATTGTTCCAAAGACATAAAATAAATTGTCGTTTTTAAGAATTTAGACTCGGAGCGAATAATGATGACTAAGCGATGCATTTCTTATTTTAGTTAAAGATCAAATTAGTCAAAGAATAAAGGGATTTTTTTTTCCTTTGATAAGAGAGTTGGAAGTAAATACTATATTATTCATTCATGATGAAGCTTTGATCTTAGTAATTATAATAATTAATAAGATATGATCTTCTTGTTATAAGTTTAATACATATTTGACTAAAGTTGGATTAATTCTTTCAAATAAATTACATGAATCTATTAATAATGTTTGGTCAACTTTTCAAAATTTTATTTATTTCGAAAAATATTTAAAAATGACTTGTTTAATTATATATGTCGAGACGAAATTTTAATATATTTTTTTAGTGAAAAATAAGCTCGTGTTTGAATCAAGGGGATGTGTGGTTTCTTTCTCGAAGAATTTTATGCTTCTGACTAAGTTTATTATGTTGTTACTTTTATTTTCTCTTTTATTCATTTGAATGTTTATTTATTTTTTGTTATTGTCCTAAATTATTACGGGGTTTTTAAATTTTAGGACAAAAGAGAAAAATATTTTTTGGAATCCAGAACACTAGCGTGGAAAGCATTTCCATAATCCTTTCCTTATCATTGAACCGTCGATCAATTTTGTTAGGAGTTCACAAGTTAATATACATATATATTTATTCAAATTTTTTAATACAAATACAAAATCTATAAAAAGCTATTAAGTTCGTCCAAACACACGAACCCCCACTTAGCTCCGCCGCTCCTTTGAAACCATACGTTATACATGGGAAAGTGGCTTTCTCCCAAACTTTTAGAATGACAATTTAAGAATTATTTCTTCCTACCATTAAAAGTGAGTTATAACTTACTTCTTGTGGCCCGCAGGTATTGTCAGCTCCATTCTATATTAATTGATCATTTTTCATTATAACTATAAAAGGCATTCGTTATCATATTAAATGGACAATAACCAATTAAGTGATGATTGAAATGGTTCTCCTATTAGAGAGTCAGTGTGAATATCACTCATGCCCATTTGGATCGTGACAGATGATCTACTTTACAAACTAAGAGAGAAAGAGAGAAGATTTTCACAAGGTAAAAAACAACAATTCAATTAATATTTGATTCTATTAAAAAAATTTATTGTATAAATGTTACTTCTCATAAACAATAAATTCGCATCGAGAAAATAATTGAGAGGAAAAAAATATAACAACAATCATGATATTTTATTTCAACTTTATCACATCATTTGGTTTGAATAGAAGTTATGCTGGGATAAGTTATATTGAGATTAGTTATGCTGGGAGTAGTTTTTATTGCTTGTTTGGTTTGTCATATTCAAACTTATATTCATTGCATAATTTATAAGAATAAGTTGTTTGTTTACAAATATACCCTCCACCTTATTTAGTTTTTTTTGTACATTTTGTTTGCAAGCTTTAGTCATTCATTCTTAAAAAGAAAATTTTCGTCTTGTTTAGCTTAAATATTTTTGTGTATGCATTTCCATGATTGTGCCGTTGTATTTTTAAAATTAAACTTTCATCTTATTTGACTTAAAATAAAACTTCCATCTTATTTAGCTTAAAAATGAAATTACCATCTTATTTAGCTTAAAAATAAAATTTTCATCTTATTTAGTTTAAAAATAAAACTTCCATCTTATTTAGCTTAAAATAAAACTTCCATTTTAAGTTTATTAAAGTAAAAGAAATTTTATCATTAAAGTTATCTATATTTTAATTGATATATAACATATAATTTTTAAGTAAGTAACAAACTATTTAATTTCATAAAATATGTAATTTAGTATTGGAATGAACATTATAAGAGAAATCAAAGTATAAATAAACATAAGAATTAGGTAAATAAATCCAACTTATAATATATTCATAAATAAAAACTGTATTTATAAAATGTAATTTTTTAATAAAAAGTTATATTATTACAACTTCTATGATTCTTCTTTTCTAATACAAATTTAAGAATATTTGTTTTTGACCTTGAATTAAGTGGACTTGATCTTATCTTTTACTTGAATGCACGGGTTTACTATTTGATTTTTATTATATTTATTGTATATGAATTTCTTATTTTTATTTATTTATTCTTCCACTTCAAAATTATCTTGAAATTACATCAAAAACTTTTTATTTACAACTCTAATTTATCTTTGAATAATTATATTCAATATACTTTATTTTAGATATACCTCCTACAGAGTGTAAGCGTAAAATATATACATTTAAAGAATAGGAGGTTCAAGTGTTTGATTTTAAAATATAGGGGATGTATTTGAAATTAAGTCATATTAATAAGAGTATTTAGTGTAATTAACCCTAAACAAAATATAGTATTATAACACAGTCTCATAAAATAACGGCATCTCAAAATATTTATTTATTTATTTATTCTAAAAAGATGTATATCATATAGTTTGAAACCATTTTAAAGCATTTAAATAAAGTATTCAAGTCATGCTTTTAAAGAAGCAGAAAATTAAGAGGTAAAAGTTATAAATGATAAGTATAGTTTGATATAAAATTCTAAATTTTTCTAGATTTGTTTAAAATAAACAAATAAAACAGAAAAAATTATATCAATTTTCATTTTATTCTGTTGCTGATTCACCTAGAAAAAGTATTCATCTTATTGATGATTTGCCTAATCTTACGATACCGGATTCTGGAAGAGTTGGGATAATCGTAATTGGAATTTCGTTACAAAATGGATCCCTAGATAGTGAAATTTCAAATTATTTTCTTAATGAAAAATTAGTTTGTGTTTCAATTCTTTGTTTTTTTTGGCTATGTTTGTTATGTTGTTACTTTTATTTATGTTTTTATTCATTTGAATTTTTATTTACTTTTTGTTATTGTTATAAATTATTGTTCGAAAGACAAAAAATAAATTATCGTTTTTAAAGTCGTAAGGATCTAAATCCGGCTAGTGGCTAAGCTATACGTTTCTTATTTAGTTAAATATCAAATTAGTTAAAGAACATGATTAAAGGATTTTTTTTCCTTTGGATAAGAGAGTTGTTAATCATTCTTTGCTTTGTTTGGAACCATACATGATACATGGGAAAGTGATTTTCTCCCAAACTTTTAAAGTGGCAATTTAACTGAAATCCTTTTTGCAGCGTGTGGTCAACTTTCTACGTAATGATTCGTCCGTTCCATATTAGTTGATTGTTTTTCATACGTGTATTAAAAAATCATAAATGAAAAGATAGTTTTACTAATTAACCCCTTAAAAAACTTTTTGGTTCTGGTTTTTGTTGCTCATGACCTTTTTTAAGAAAGCAGCACCAACATTTTGTATTTCTTGAGAAGGTTATAATAAGTTGAGTAATTTTAGTGATACGAAAAAATCAAATTTATGACTTTAATCATACATTTGACAAATTCAATGACCACATGCGAAATTAATTCAATCAATGGGTATTGAGATCTGAATTTGACGGATCCAAATTATTAAAGTTTTCTATTTATCCCTCTCCAGATTGAAAGAACTATAAAAGGCATCAAACAATCATGAACATAAATTTCTGTCTTTTTTATATATTTAAACATGTTCCCCCTCCCATAAAATGAAACAAGGTACATTGCTGAAAGTAAAGTTGTTAGTTCTTGTTTCTGGGAGCTTACATTCAATCTCGTACAACACAATGGTTGTCTTGGGAAGTGAAAACACTGTTGATCTCTGTAGAATACAACTTGATCAATTAGCCCAGAAAATATTAATTGTCAAGAAGGATTGTGTGACTAAAAAATGAAGATATCAGAATATTTTCTAAAATTTGTATCTAGGAACGGGGAACTAATCCTAAAGCCTACATATTGATACAATATTATTTGTTAATACAATCTATCTCTATCCTCTCCTATGCTTTCTGTACAATCAATTTCGTGGCAGGTTCCCATCAAAACTGACACAATAGGAAACCCCTTTTTCTATGTTACAATGAAAAGAATAACTTTGAATCTTGATATGCTGGTTAGGCTTTATACAAACTGATGTTACCTTCTAATTTACAGTTGGCATGGCGTAAGGGCGGTCATTGGTAAACACTGGACATTGTGGCAACACCGAGTCCAGCATGTTGGCTCTATCCAAACTCGCGCTCTTGATTGCACCATCTGTTTAATCATGTAGCAAATTTCTCCAGGTTGGAAGCATTCGTGATCACCTACCAATAACAAAAATCAAGGCGATCAATTTATGGAGCGACAGGTTGCTTGCATCATCCAAGAGCCCCGACAACGATGTGTCCGGTTCAGCTTCCTATCTGCAAAGCATTCACTGCACTCTGGTTTACAAGCCTCAACATTCTTTCTTGAATCCAAAGAATGCCAAAGCACTTACATTAGGAGCCTTCTGGTGTGTCTTTGGTAGATATCTTCAGTTAACATGGTTAACCAACAGACAGATCGTTCGACACCCATATTCCCTGAAACAATGAAATCATTCCCATTCACTTGAAACCCTTCTTATTGAGATTAACTCCTTTGGCATTCTCCATTTCCTCCTTCTGAACTTTCTTCCTTTCTAACTCAGCCTGCTTCAAGTTCTCTTCGTGGGCTTTGCGGAACAGCCTCACAAAATTTAAGAGGGTCGCCGTGACTGTACAGTGTCAAACAGATGCACAAAAAACAAACAGATCCATCAGATGCAACTCCAATTGAAGTAAAATCCAGTAATATGTACACCTACTTAAGTAATCATTCACACGTAGCAAAAAAAAAAAGGTGGTTCATGCTTCATTCATGTACAGAGAACAATTCTTCTTAAGAGACTTGTTTCTCTCTGGACAGTAAGCTCACAGTGGTTTCAAGGAGACATGCATTTGAAAGTGATACCTTGTTGGAAAGTACTAGATGGCAAAGACATAAGGAAAATATAGATTTGTCATAAAGGACAAAATAAACACTTCAAACAAAACAACAGCTTAAGCTCTATCTCATATTACTATACCCTCAGACACTGGAAACCTTGATGAGGAAGACTCTCAGATGTATCCCAGATCAATCAAATCTCGTAAAATTAGCATACTGATTAACAATTCCAGCTCTAACAAAGAGCTAAAAAAAATGCAGTCATATCTTTCCATAAAATTGTGGAGCAGTTACTATGTCTAAGAGGATTAACACTAGGCTAACTTTAACACACCTATTCACATCTTGTAGTTAGAATTGAAAATGACTAGGTCATTGAAGGCAACAAAGCATAGTTCAAAACTCTTGAAGGAGACAACTTTCATCCGCTCAATTTTGCTAGTAGTGTGGAGGGGATTAAAAGTATATTGTACATATGCTACCTTGCTCAAACGGACAACGGGCAGGATCCTCACCGAAATATAGTGCAAGTGCATCTGCATTTCTGCCCTGTGCAAGTTATGACAATTAAACATTATATTGGCATAAAGGAAGATGACTTTGCAACATAATACAACAAATATATAATAAAACACGAAGGAATTTACCGCAACAGAATATAAATCCTTGACAGAGCCAACCTGTGCTTCAGCCACACCAACGAATTCCTTTAAGGTCTGATTTGTAGGACAAAAGAACAAACCTATAAGGGCCAAAAATTTTGTTCTTTTTCCCCCTTTTCAATGAGGGAGGGGGGGTACACTTATGTCTTCTAGAGAATGATAATGATAATAATGTGCACAGAAACTTAGTACACTTTAAGAAACAATAGAAACAGAGCCTTGATGTGCTTATTGAATGATTCCATCACCCATTTGTTAAATGAATAAAGGAAAGAGAGGAGACAAAAGGTAAGTAAAGTCATCCAATTTCCAGAGATAGAAGAGGTGACACAGGAGTTCAGACTCTTTTCATCAAAAGATGCATGGAATTTTACTGCAGCAGCTTTATGCCATAATGAAGTAAAAATATATCTTGATTCACAATCTATCCATCAGATCAAGAAATAATCAAATAGAGATATTAAGAATCGGAGGAAAATATAAGATACAAAACTGAGACAATTGCTTCAGAAGCAGATCTTTGCATTAATTTTTTTAATCTCACAAGACATTAGGAGGATATTTGTAGTCCTAAAAATTATGTCTGAGCTAGAAGTGACATCTTAACCAGATGATCAAAGGAGTGCTCTCAGCCATCCTAACACCCATGTACGATAGTTGCACATACAAACACATAAAACTTTGACAGTTGAAAAGAAATACAACCACCACAATACCTTACGAAAAATTTCAGACACAGGGCCATCAGTCTCCGACGCCTCTAGTTCTTTTTTAACTTTTTCCAAACCCTTGATGATTGCTTGCATTTCTTCAGCCAAAGACTTCAATTGTATCTGCAAGAAGAAACGAATTTCTTACCAATCCTGATAAATTCAATGATATATAATCATATAGAGATAAGAAAAGTAACCTTTGATGCAGCTTCCAGGCTTACAAGATCTACGTGAAAGTCTAAAAGTGATGGTGACTTGGAAGCAAGAACCTGAGAAAAGAAAAGCAATTAGATATTAAGAGGCCTTTTCATTTATTAATTAGATAACATATTCAGGTAGATAAACAAATAAGTACAGAAAAAAAGAGAATACTTCTCAGCTACAGAAATGTTCAGACAAATGAGAAAGAGGCATCTCATGCCAGGAGAATAAAACTAAGAATAGTAGGAACGGCTACCTCAAAATACTTTACAAACAAAAGAGTGTCTCACCGATGTGTAAGGAGAAGTAACCTTTTAAAAATGTGCCTTAGTTTAAGAACTTCTCCAATAGTGTTACACATAATCAATCTTGCACCAAATAATGCCTAAAACTGTAGCACTTTGGCAAGATGCAGCGAACTATCAGAAGCCAAGGTCAAGGTTCTTGAAGGAATAATTTGTGTTTCATATTTCCAAATTATACTTCCCAAGCGGACCATCTATAGAAAGTAAGATCACACTTGAGCACTTGTTTACTGGAATAGAGAGATCAAATATTTATTTACTTAATTATATAATATCTCAACAAAGGGAAGTTCAAAGTTAAATTGTTTGCAAATATAGAAAGATATCATTATTTTGGGACAGACTATAAATAAAAGAAGTACCACATAAATTGGACGAGGCTGTACTAACTATGAATAGGTATATAGCTAGATATATCATTTATCCTTTTTGGTCTTTGATGTGGTACAAAGTAAAACTGAAGACTATCCACATAATTGGGACTAGGCCGTACTTCATTTTTCTTTCAGTGCCACGTCTAACATGTAAAATGCTTGTAACTTAAAATGAAGTATGCATGATGTCATTTTTGACATCTATAGCAAGCCCAATGAAATGTACACACTTGCATATATAATTAACAAAATAGAAAAACCGCACATGCATCAATTTGATCAATCTTCTTGTCCCGGGCTTTCCTCACAGCATTTCCAACAAAGAGCTAGTGTTAAAATGATGAAACATTTTCATTTCATAGTTCATACTAAGAGCTGCTTGCAAATCAACACGTTTTTTCAGAATCTCATCTTTTTAATCCTCTGAAGATGGTCTTTTCATATTGCTTTTCAGAAAGTCAACCGGTGAAAAGGAAAATTAAAGGAAGCATTGAAGAAATTCAACATCACCAGTGTTTTCATGAGGTGACATTGCTGAAAAGCATAATATAAGGGTACCCTTTCTCAAAGTATAGAAATTGGAAAGAAGGCTGAAATAGTAAACATAATCACTTTGAAACAGAAAAAGTGAAACTGAAAGACTCATCCACACCTTACAAAGATAATGCATGAGTGTCATCTTGTTGTTAGTAGCACGAGTATCAGTGAGCTTCAAAAGACTGTCCAACTTAAATCCAATGGCAGAACCTGAATAAGAGAAAATTCCCGAACTTAGCACTGGAATTCTGAATCAAAATTTCGAACTGCTTGAGCACGTAGATTACAGCATCCATAGTATGAGATGAGGTCCTTAAGAACTATTTTGTATGAAAAAGAACAAGCTCCATTGGAATAAACATAATATATCGAGCAAGATGTTATACACAAACAAGTACCAAGAAACTGAATTATCCATGTCAAGACACACAACCTTTACCATCACTTATATGTAAGAACATATGCTTAAGTTTTCCACATTTTCAAAATGCGAAAATCATCTAGCTCAGGAGCAAAACTATTGAGCAAAATTTGTTAAACCTCTAGTTCCATCAGATAAAACTATGTGTTGGTCCTCTAATTGATTTGGAACAGCTAAAAAGTGAGGTAACATAGTTCATTTATGAATCAACAGAAAAGTATTATTTTATCTGACGATTAAGAGCCTGTTTGGATGGGCTTATAGCTTATGGCTTATAAGCAAAAAGTCATAAGTTACATTTCTAACTTATGGCTTTTGGCTTACATTTTTTACTTTGGCTTTAAAACAAGTGCTTAAAAGCACTTTAAAATTGTATCTGAACACTACAAAAGATGCTTAAAAGCTATTTTGATTTTAAAAGCACCTAAAATAAGCCAATCCAAACAGGATCCAAGTCCATGAAGGAATAAAGTAAGCCAGGCACAACTCGTAACTGATAGCAATGGTCCATTTGGTACCCATTTTAGCAATTTTACTCATCTAAATAAATAATCTAAGCAGAACTTTTTCAGCATATATTCTGTACTAGTAGTCCGCACATTGATGAATCTCTCAATTTATCTGAACTTCTCGTATGCAAAACTAACAAACTTTAACAACAAAGAATCAATTTTGTGACTTTATTAACTTACCTAAGCAATCCACCACTTTCAGGGTAAAAGATCGTGTCCCACTCACTTCGATAGTAAACTTACAATAGACAATTGAAACCTCTAGTTGCAGTATTTCTCCTAGTTTATCTAGTCGGGCAATCATTGTATTTAATTTATAAATTTGAAAAGCCACAAGTTCCACATGGAGGCAATAGAATTTGTCGTACATATTTATCAAACTTTCCCGGATTTGTCTATAATAAGAAAGTTGAGATTTTGAAGAATTATAAGAGGGATGGAGATTCTTACCTCTGGCAGTTCCCTGGTTCAATGCATTCCCTAGATACAATATTTTCTTCAATATTTCCTTCAATTTAAGAGAATGTCGGACCTGCTACAAGCAAACTGAGTTATGCTAAGAAAACAGGGAAAATAAAGAAGAGAAATATAGAACCCAGAGAAGTACCTCTTCACAAGCAGAGTTCACTGTGTTCAAGCTTTTTCTGAAGTCCGTGACCTGAGATAAAGCTAATTTTAGATGATAGAAGATACTTATTTCAGAAGATTACTAGATGCAAACCAACCTGAGAGTTGAACTGGATCTTGAAGAGAAAAACTCTTAGTTTTGACTCTACTCGGGGCACCTTCATGAGCTCCAGAAAAAACTGGAAGACAAACAATATCAGAAATACCACCAATGCATTAGGATTGAGCAATAAGGTAGTATCACATCACCCTGAAAATCAGTTATTATTCAAATCATTAAAACATAAAAGAGCCATCAAGGCAGGGAAAAGATCCCATGGTTACAAGTATTTTCTGAACAAGGGTAATGGAACAAGCAAATCTAACATCAACCAAACCAAAAGCATTCAACATATTCTACAAAATGACAACAATACAACAGGGTACAACTCATTATCATGAATATCTGATGTGTGCCGGCCTCTCAAATTAGTTTTCTCTGAGACTGACTATTTTTTTGAAACTGAAAAAAAAAAGGCAAAAATATTCAGGTGTCTCTTTGAAATTAATTTGAGACGCTGAATAAAAAAATGCCATCATTTCTCATCTGGAATAGCACAGGATATCGTGATGGATAGAAACCAAATTTAGTTTGCTTCTCATTTTGTGTGGTATCACAATTTTTGGTTCTTGTGGTAGTGGTTTGATAGATCAGACACAAAAACACCTACTTGTAATTAAAGGTTAACAAAAGCAAAGAAGTGGCATAATGGTAAACAGGTGATACACAGAGTGGTACAAGGTTGAAACTAAGTATTCCAAGTAGTTTTCATTTTTTTTTTTTTTTGGGAATTGTAGTTCAAGATGGATGCACACCTGCAGCTTAGCAAGGACAAAACCTTAGAGAGGAGGGCATAGAGGTCGAGGATTAGGGTAGAGGTTCGTAGGTAGTCGAGTGTTGTCTAGTTTCCCTTATCAGTATTGTTACTATTATTACTCTTCTACTATCTTATTCTTCTTAGTTCTTACCTGTGGGATTATAACTGGACTGCAGTTGCCAAACTATATGGGTGTGAAGTAACCATACAATTGTTTTAATTTTTGGGTTTCAACACCCTCACTGTACACAATATATTCAACCTTGCACCCCGGTTCACCAAACTTTCTCCTAAAATCTGGAATAGCCAGACCTTTCCTCACTAGCACTAATCCATTCCTCATCTTGAACATTGTGCCATTAAAGATACAAACAAGCAACAAATTTCCATGCTTTCTCAATCAAATAGCAGAAGAGGCTGAACCTCAACGTTGTCACTTGTCAGACCTTTGCTCAGCTTGAACATTTGCCGTTAAAGACAGTCTTACAAGCAAGCAACAGTGTCTGCTTCCATGCTTTCTCTATGAATACCAGAAGATGGTGTAATTTTGTTTTTGATGACAAGGGAAACCCGCAGCCGCTACCCTTTGGGTGCGCACAGGGTAAAACCCCCGCTCCTATGCAATAGCTCGAAAACCACATAGGAGAGGTAACCCGCACTAGGCAAGCCCGGTGCGATGAGCTCGACCTAGAAGGAAAACCCCTTGCTTTCGCTGGCAAGGGATTTCGAACTTGAGACCTCCAACATGGAAGTCACAAGCCCAAACCACTGGGCCACCCCGAAGGGTCTCCATCTCAGTAATTATTATTAGAGGAGTAAGAAGAATTACCAAAGAACTATCCCTAATTAGTAATTACCAAATCATATATCAATGTCAATTTGCACATACCTACCATTGAGAAGGAAAGTCCTCTTAAAAATACTTATCATCCAAAAGAGAAGCAGAAGGGAAATTTGAATTTATTGACGCTGGCTAATGGTAAAACAAGCCTTTTGTTTGTGAGATTGCACTACTTTTAAATTGTAACTCAACGGCACCTACCATGGCTAAACCTAAAATAAGACCTATGTATAGCTTCACCATTAAAGGTCCATGCATTAGATAAAAACTCACAAGCACTATAGGGCATCAATTTTAATTGCCAAATGTAGCTGCTGCAAAATATTCAGATGTTCTCCCTGTTTTTTACTATAAAAAGTACATATGACAACATATCACAGCAAAGAATGGAGCTTGCAAATGAAGAATATCAATCAAAGAATAAAACTGAAACATCCTGGGACTCAGGAGACAACTATAAGAACGTGATTGACTAACCTGTTCACACTTTCCCAGAAGCTCCTTGTCGCCAGCGTAATTCTGAGCAGTTGTAATAGCAAACATTTAGCAGAAATAACAGTGAAAAAGTCTACTGGTAGAGGAGCCAGAGGAAAAGGAGCAAGAAAACAAAGTTACAGCCAATAGAAAAGCAGCAGAGTGCGTAAGTTCACCTTGAGAAGTTCCATCTCATCTTTTGTAGGACAAAACTTGATAAGATTCTCCACCTGATCAGCATCTAAAATTGACTCATCCATTGCAAGGGCAGCGGCCTACAGACAAAACCAGCAACCATACTGAAGTTCTTTGATAAGGTCAGGTAAACCAACCACCATACTTTATTAGGTGAGCGATAGAAAGCAAGCAAGCATGTTGAGAACCTAGAGAACATCAAACAAACTAGAAAGAATATTCAAGAATAAAGATATCACCTAGGTCTACCAAATACATCACAGTACGAACTAGCTGCTAGATCCACCAAATATGGCCCTGTAACTATCCACAAGGAACACCACATGGTGAATAATTCATTACTAATACTTCTGCTATCCTTTTCAGCCAAATTTGAGGTTCTACAAACCTTCGGCTTACAAAGGACAGGCTCTAACAGTCTAACCTGAATCTTTCCACATTGTTTATGCTAAAATAGAGTGAAAAGAAATAGCAGAAAAATGCAGGCCCTCTAACAGCTGAAAAATACTGTTATATGTTTTCAGTCTTAACATCCTTTGCGACATAACTTGACATAGAATGGTGGTTCAAGTGGGCCCCTGACATTATAAACCATTACGCAATTTAGGTGTAAGGCTGCATACTCATCACCCTCGCCAGACCCCACTTGTGGAATTTCACTGTTGTTGTTATTGTTTACACAATTTAAATTTTAATAAGAAATAAGGGCTTTCTCATGTGTATTCCAAGTTAACATAGAGGCGGATTTTACAACTTTGAGGATTCAAGCTCCTCCTATCTCAGAGCACAGTATATAATTCTTGGCTATAGTCTGAACAAGCTAACAATCAGGATCTTATCATTCTGCAGCAATCAGGAGAGGATGTTTCTATTTGGAAAAAAGAACAAAGAAAAAGCCTATTTGAAAAGGAAAACAAAGAAGAAAGAAATATTGGAGAGAATAACATCAAACTTACCATCATGTCAGGCAGTGGCATTTTCACCTTTGTGAGCATAATTTCAGTATTATTTGCCCTCCTCAAGTCAACCTACCCAAAATAAAAAACTTACTTAAAGGAGAGACGTTGAACTTACAGAAAACAAGAAAATAGAATTCCTTCAACCACCAAAACTCAACACGCATGTAAAGCAACTACAAGCATTCATCTAGCAAGTACCAAGCAAAGGTAAAAAGAAACATGAAATGAATGGAACAAGTAGAAGCAGGAAAGATTACAAGAACAAAGATTTGGGTCAGTAACACTCAGCACTCAGATTGTTATATCATATTGATTACCAGGTGAACCCTGTCAGGTTTAGACCCAACAGACTTCCTTCTCCCTCCAGATTTACCCGCATTATCTGACTTAGGGACTGTAGCAGAGAAAAGAGTCTCAAGTTCTGAAAAATCGAATTCTGGTGACCTAGATTTGAAGCAAAAATATTAGTAATTTGATTGACTAGAGTATAAGCAATGTCAAACTTCAAAAGCATGAAACATACAATTGAGTCTCTCCATTTCTTTGTAGTTCATCCCATAAGCTTCCTTGAAGTGCCCTAGTTACCTTGCTCCAATGCAACGGCTTTAAGTTAGATCTTCGTGGGGCTACACCACCAGCTGCGCGTGAAAATCCCTGCCCTCTCCCAGCAGGAAGGCCTCTGCCAACTGCAGGTCCTTTAGAACCAAAGGGTGGTGGTGGGGGAGGTCCACCACCTGGAGGTCTTGGAGCTCCCGGTGGAGGAGGTGGACCAGGTGCGCGTCCTCCCGGAGGGGGTGGGGGAGGTGGACCAGGTGCACGCCCTCCCGGAGGGGGTGGGGGAGGTGGACCAGGTGCGCGTCCTCCCGGAGGAGGTGGGGGAGGTGGACCAGGTGCACGACCTCCAGGAGGAGGAGGAGGCGGTGGAGCTCCACGTATTGGTGGAGGTGGTGGAGGAGGGCCACCTCCAGGAAGAGGTGGAGGAGGTGGAGGGCCCCGCATTGGAGGAGGTGCTCCAGGTGGTGGAGGTGGAGGTGGAGGCCCCCGCATAGGAGGAGGTGGAGGAGGTGGAGGCCCCCACATAGGTGGAGGTGGAGCTCCAGGCAATGGAGGTGGTGGTGGTGGTATAGAACCACGTAAAGGAGGTGGTGGTGGTGGTGGAGTTGGCGCTCTAGAAAAAGGAGGGGGAGGGGGAGGTGGTGGAGTTGGCGCTCTAGAAAAAGGAGGGGGAGGGGGAGGTGGTGGAGATGGTGCAGATCGAGTGTTGTATAAAGGAGGGGCAGCGTATGTTGAAGGAGGTGGTGGTGGTGGTGGGGGCGGTGGAGGTGGAGCAACTTGCGAGGAATGTAGGATTCGTGGGGCAACAGTAGGAGGAGGAGGAGGAGGAGGAGGAGGAGGAGGTGGTGGAGGAGGCAGGGGAGGAAGAGAATAGCCAGTACGCATAGGAGGAGGGGGAGGAGGTGGCGGCGATGTGGAACCCCCAAAGCTAGCCAATCTTGGTAAAATAGATGCATATATAGGAGGAGATGGAGGAGGTGGAGGTGGAGGTGGTGATGAACTAGATACTACTTCTGAGGTAGTCCCATACCCCATCCAAAGGGTTGGTGGAGGGGGTGGTGGCAAGACCCTACCAACATTTATTACACTGGATGATGAAGGCAAAGGTGGAGGAGGTGGTGGTGGTGGGGGAGGAGAAAAGGCACCCAGCGAAGTCATCCTCGAGCTAGTTAATGGTGGAGGCGGAGGGGGTGGGGGAGGTGGAGGAGGTGAAAATGACCGGATGTTACTTGAAAGTGACAGGGATGGCCTGCACAAAGGTGGCGGGGGAGGTGCGGCCAGAGCAGGTGAAGAATAAGGGTCCGGCTGAGTCAAAGAAGATGTCGTAATATTGCTGCCCTGTGAAGACAAAGCTGAAGTCGCTGATGGTGAATTAGTTCCTGCTACCTCAGTATCAGAAGTTTCATGAGATGAAGTGATTGGAGATGGAGAAAGAAGTGGACTCGGAGGAGATGGATGAAGCTGCAGGGCCTGGCTTTCAACTGATTCTGGGGCAGACATTGTAGCAACAGATGCCTCAACCATTGACATACCCGATGCAGAACATGAAGAGTCTTTCCCTGAAACACGACCTAATTCAGCAGAAGCTATAGCTTCTGAAGAAGCTTGAGGAGATGGTGACTTTGATTTAACCCCAGATTGAAAATCCTTGGTGAGAGCAAGCACAGGAGGAGCACTGTTATACCTTGATGGTGGATACGATACATGCATTGAACTAGTGTAAGAACCTTTGTTGGGAGGGATCCACCGGGACACTGCATTAGGCTTTGCCGGTCGTAAAACAGTGCCTTGGATTTCCTGCTGTTTAGATTTATTTTTCGGACCTACGCCATCAGCGGCAGGTTTAGCGTTGGAGAATGATTGTTTCTTTAGGGATGAGGCTGTCTTGTCACTTTTTTGTTTATTAGTATCAGCACTCACCTTCTGTTGCGAACCTTCCCTCTCTAACTTCTTCTGTCTCAGAGTGTCTTCTTTGTCTTGCTTTAGCTCCCCATTTTCTGATGCAACACAATCCCCAGATATCACCTCTTCTGATTCCATGTTGCTAGTACCATTGGAAACTACAACCTTGGAGGGTATAGAGTTGTCTCTATCTCCTAATATATTTTTTTCTGATGCAGAGCGATTAGAATCCATCTTTCTTTCTAGCTTGTGATTTACTTCGTCTGATGCACAATCTTGAAATGCATGATGTTCCACCTCCTCTTTCCAGATCATTTCAATACTATCATCATCCTGCAAACTTTCCTTGACAATGTGGGCTCCAGATTCCCCCCTTCCATCCTGCCCATCAACGGCATTGCTGAATATCTCTTCGACTTCAAAAAACTCCTCAGGTGAAGCACCTTCAGTCCCATTCTCATCCTCACTTGGCACTTCCTCAGTGACAACAGATGGAACAGCATCAGGATCCAAAAAGAGTACCTGGTACAGATATGAGTATTCTTCAACTTCCCAATTTCATACTAGATATTAAAGGGGGAACTAAGATCCAAAGTGAGAAATAAATACCAGACCTCGGCTTTGAACCCTCTAGGAAATTGGTCTTTTGCATCCCACAGGACATCAACATCATCACGCATTAACATCAAAACATTTGAGCGAATAAATGTGGTGTGGAACATGACCCTGAACATCATTTCTTCCCTTACTAGGTCATCTTCCAAATGGACACACTCGAGAACAACATCTCCTTGGACATGACAATGGATGTCAATTTTCACCATTGAACACTCTTCCTGCAGTGAGGAATTAGCAGACTACTTGAGATTTCAGCTAACTTCTATTCATAAAAAGTCTCAACTTTAAAGCTGGGAATTACCTGTTGGTAGAAGCGAGCATGTTTTTTTGTCTTTAGAGTTGAAAAGAGGAGCTTAGAGCTCCTATTAGAGGTTGTTGAAGCAGGGTCCTGTCCATAGACGCGAAGTACAGGTCGACAGCCTCTCCCTCCGTCAAATAGAGGAGGAAAACTAAGTATGATGCAATCTAAGGCAAAAGGTGTATCTGATGGCAGCCATTCTGAACCAAAATTTTTTCTGGAGATGTACTGGAGATATCTAAGCTGAGATGGCTGTGGATTCAGAGGTGACAAAAGATGGAGCAGCTCCCTAGGGGCCTGCTTGTATACCATTTCAAGAGTTTTAAGCTCACCAGTGTACTGTTTTCGGTACAAAAGAAGGCCAGCAAGCATAAAAGCAAGTACAGGCCAGCCTCCCTTCTCACAGTGCATTAACAGGACGTTTTGCTGACCCTCAAGTGAAAGCCAACTCTCACTCGAGCGCAAGAAGTGGTGGATCATCTCCAGAGGCAGAAGTGGACACCCTTCATATTGCCGAGGATAATCCATCACAGTCATATCATACTGAGACAATATGTCAGATATTTGGCTCCTCCTATCACCTTCCCTAAAGTTAAAAACCATGAAAGAAGCATCTGCATAGTGGTCCTGCAGCTGAGCTACAATCCCTCCCATATATGTCTTGTACTCATCTTCATCCAACACGTCAGTGGAGAAGCAGCAATCAAACACTGCAAGTATGACGTACAAAGGAAAAGAAGAGAAAATGTCAGTAATTACACTCTCAACCCAAAGAAGCTATAGCTCTAAAGAACTGCCTACTTTGAGATAATGAAGACAGTAATATAGTTCTTCAAGAAGAATAACCGCAGAAAAACATCTAAGCTTCAACTTCTAATCTAAAAGAAGCTGCAACACTAAAATGTAGGGTACTAGCACATTTTATCGCAATGAGTTGCATTTCCTCTAGTCTAGGACTTCACTTACATCGAAAAGCAACGGCTGATATTCCAAATGTAGCTAATAGGGATAGTGATCAATAAAGGAACATGATAAAAGCAAAGTAATTCCCAAGTAAAATGCAGAAACAAATAGCTACTGGAAACTTTTCTTAACACAGTTCATAAGCTCAAAAACAGAATAAAACACAAAATTACAAACTTCAAAAACAGCAGCTTACCGTAAACCCGCTCAGAGATCTCTAAAAGCCGATCCGGCGGCTTCCTATAGAAGAACCGTCTGAACAGCGCCATCTAATGGCGCTGTTTCTCCCCTGATCGGATCCAAAACCCCCCAATTCCACCCTTCACTTCAAATTACACCAAATTCACCCGTAAAACAGATCTCTCTACAAAATTCCCAATTTAACAGTTCAATTGATCTCAAATTAACTCCGTTCTACAAATATATCAATAATTCACTTAATGTAGTATAATAATCACCACCAGAATGCAAAATACAGCTGGATTTCTTCAAATTACACTAGCTCAACCAATAAAACTCTCTAGAAAACAGCAGAAGAAGTAAGATCCAGGTGAAAATGAGTTTAGGGTTTGTAAGTTGAAGAAGAAGAAGAAAAAAATGAAAAATTGAAAAAAGAGAGTTGAAGAATGGATTAGATGAGAATGGAAGATACGATCGTTGCCATTGTTTTTAGGAAAGTCAGATAGATGGAGAGAGAGAGAGAGAGAGAGAGAGGCAAATTAGGCAAAAGCGAGAAGAAGAAACGTAGTGGACTGAAAAGTATGAGAATAGTCGTAAACATACAGGAAACTACTGTGTACATACTTGGATCCGAAAAGTACATACACCCGACCCGAACCCGTGTTGGTTCGTTGTCTGATGCGGAGTGGTGAGGCATGTAGTACACGTGGCGTATATGGACAGAGAAAAGGCTGACACAGAAAAAGAGAGATGAGGAATTGGGGTATAGGGGTTCCGACAAAAAAAGCCAATTTAAATCACATGCGTCACCCAAAGTCCAAAGTACCCGACCCGACTGAATCTGGTTCCACTCCTCTCTTTTTTCCAATTTGGGTTTTTTTGAGATGAGATATAATATGTGTGACAATATGAATCAAATTAATTTAGTTTGATTTTTTTCAATTAAATTCACATTATTTCGATTGATCTTTTTGAATGTATGATAATTAGATTTGTGTAGTTCAGAACAAAACTATCCTTTGATTTCCAGAATTTTAAATAATCTAATCCACTAATAATAAATATATTTAATATCACAGACAAAATAAAATTCTTCTTTCATATATTCAACAAATCAAATAGCTCCGGCAGAATTTCCACGCTAAGGTTACAAAAAAAAATTAGAAAATAAATTATGCCCTAATTTATTTTTTTGTCACGTGATAGCTCTTTTTTTTTCTTCTTCTTTTATTGGGGTGTCAGTGAGAAAGCATGTTTTGTTAATGCTTAGCGGTACCTTAAGGTTTATATTTATTTATTATAATAAAATATTTAAAAAAAATAGTTCAGAAGATAAAATTAAAAAAACAGAATAATAAAGGAAGTGTCGAGCAAAAATTTGGATCACAATATACAATTGTTCCTTGGTTTCAATTTATTAACAAACTTTGAATCAATCAACAAGGTTGACATCTATTAATAAAAATTCATGATATAGCGGTTCTCCTCTAATAGAATTTTACATAGAAAATATTTGAAATAATCAGACTCTAATACAATACCACACCTTGAGTGAAAAAAAATAATAAAAAATTGACATCCAAATATTCTTTTGTCTTTATGCTTTTTAGTCTTGTAAACTCTATTTGATGCTATTTATTTTTATTTTTTTGGAGCTAGCTAGAAAGTTTCACTTTAAAATAAAGAGTTGTTGCTATGAAAGATAGATTGCGTTTTCAACATTTGAATTTACAATCTTTAATTAGTTACTATTATAAGTTATAACCTTGAGTGATATTTACGCTATCTAACTTTAAAGTCCAAGTTGTGTTAGTAGAGAGGATATATTGTTTTTATTTGGAAGAAAGTTTATGCATTATATTGATGAAATTTACATAGTTTCTAAATTATTACCTTTTCTGTTCATCTTTTTTTGTCTTATATATTAAAAATAGATGTTAATTTTTATTTGTACAGTCTTAAAAAATATAAGAAATAATTTATCACACTTTTAATTTACCTTTATTATCAAGTAAAGTTATTTCTCCCAATGCATTCTTTAAAACATTAAATTTATTATATTCAAAAAGTGATTCATTTTATGTATTATTTTTTAAAGATCAGATATGTCAAGTCAATATTGAACGGTAAAGATGCACAAAGGAAGTACTTAATAATTAATATCGTCTCCAACTTTCAAACATTTAATTCATCATAATTAAAGTATATGAAGGGTAAACGGTTAAAATATTTAAATTTAAAATTAGGTTCGGACATTTGATTAGTTAATTTATTATGAATACAGTTTGTACACTTTAAGAATATGAATACAGTTTTTCCTAATTAAATTATTTACTGAAATTATTTTTAATGTTCGTAAAAAAATAATTAAATTCTTTAATGATTTAAACACCCAATCAATCACTTGCATTAAAGAGTTGTAAATAAGCATACATTTCCAACTAGGGGAAGGATGGAGACCACGTTAAATAGGGCTGGGCATAAAAATAAAATGTTTCATATTTACTCTTCTATGTCCCAATGTCAAAAATTAAATTTATTTTTATATATTTTGAATTTATGCCCAAAAAAAGGTAGTTTAGCAAATAGAGTATCTTGGTAATAGTATATTTTATTTACTTTGTAGTGTTGTGGTAGGTGACCAAAGTGGTTAATAGGTTGGTTTTAACACTCACGGGGTTTAGAGTAAAAACTAAGTAGGTGTTTGATCATAGATGGTGTCATGTAAAATTTCAAACACTATTATTATATACATCGAATTGAAAGTTGAACCTGACACCAAAAAAGAAAAAAAGTGCTCCATATAACTGGTGATAGTAATGATTGGTTGCTGATATAAAATATGAAAATTAACCCAGAAATTTAGGATAAAAATTGAAATTAAAAAAGTAATTGAGATTTGAAAAACAAGTTATAAGTTGTTTTTTAAATTTGAAATACAACTTCAAGTAAAATTTAAATTTTTTTATAATCAAATACTTATATTTGAAAATAAAGTAAAAAATTATTCTAAGAAAATCATTTATAATTTTTATGGCCAAACGGAAATATCTGGAGCAGGAAACCATCACAAGAAATTAGTATAAATTGGATACTTAAATGTATGACAAATAAAATTTAAACATTAGATAATTTGATATAATTAAGACAAAGGAGTAACACAAAGTCAACAAGTTTGCATTACATTTTTTATGATTATATTTTATTTTTTTCCCAGGGAGAATTGAGGAAGAAAACATTATTGTACTTTGATATATCTCAAAAATGGAGGATGAGAAAAGACAGGAAGATATGATGATGGATCAAACAAAATATATGTAGTAAGATTTAAACAAAGTCATGTGACCATAATTTCTTGTCATGTTCATGAAAAAGACATTAATGCCAATCATCACTTTATCTCACTATATATATACTCCAAATATGCATGTAACATAACATTGCTCTGATGAAAGTGATCCTTTCAAACTCGTAGGGTTTACGTCAAATTATATCAATTTATCATGATTAAATAAATTAATCAGATACAATATATATTAATAGTGGAATTTAGATATGTATAAGTACATATATATTTAAATACTCTTAATTTTTCATATATTTTACTTCTTTATATTCAATTAACGAATAGCATATTTTACGTTCAGATAGGAGGGGGAACCACCACGTGTTTGTTATATGCTAATAAGTATTTAAGGAAAACATGATGATGACGATGGTAAAGATTAATTATAAATTAGAGAAAAGTATAAATTAAAGTTTTAACAAAAGGTAACAAACTTTTTAAAAAGGAAAAAAAAAAACAGTAGAGAAGTACTGCATGACGCTAATCATGTATGTTTCCCAATTACCAATTTTGCCTCGTGAATTATTTTGGCTGACGGATTTCACCTTCTTTTATTATTTTTATTTTAAAAAAAAGTTGACATCTTTGGGATTTATATTTCAATTTGGAAAAAGAAAAAGGAAAAAAGTGCAAACATGTTTATATCTCTTTTATTTCATTTTCTCCAACGGTTGGAAATGTGAGAGGAGATTTGAAGTTTTTTAACCAAAATGATTATCTTGCTTTAAAACTTTTTAACTAGATAACATTGCTATTTTCGTAATACTTGGAGTACATATATAACTATCATTTAATCATGACTAATTACAATAATATACATTTTCACTTCATTAAATACTTAATTATGATAAATTGTACTCCTTCAATTGTTGTCCACTATTGACTTAATACACATTTTAAGAAACAATAAATAATAGGGGTAAAATTAGTACATTATCATTTGAATATATTAAAGTTAATGCTTTGGAAAATGTATTAGGTATTGAATAATATTTAATAACAAGAGTTAAATTGACACAAAAGTGTAAATTATCTCTTGATTTTTCAAACTCGACAAGTATTGTTGCCTTGTTGAACAATTATTTTTAATATAGTTGACAAGTAAAAATGAACATAAAAAGTATCAATTTGGTGTAAACATTCGATACAAATAAATATTTCAAATGAAACTAGTAGAATCTGAATTTTATACCAGATTAAATCACATAGTCAAATTCCGTGAATTGCTATATACGAAGTTAATATTAATTCTTCTATCAAAGATAAAGTATGTAAAAAATGTTTTTACTTATAATTTTTTTCTTTTGTATTCATCATTTTTATTTTATTTTCTTTTAACTCGGACAATATTTGGATTATTACCAAGCAATTGTTGCAAAGGCCCTTTAAATAATAGCCCATTGGTGGAGCCCAATTATATTAACTCAACATAGCAAAACTCCCATGTTCATGATTTGACATCATATCATATCAAATCATTATCCAACCAATGCTCATGTGGTCCTATTGCCATTACTTAACTAATATTACCACCTCTCATTTAATCACATTCTACATATCTCATACAAACTTGTGACGTTCATGACAGAGGGCATACAAACTTGTGACGTTCATGACAGAGGGCAGGCTGATGAATATGGATCAAAGATAAGCATCTGATAGAGGGGTATATATGACATCTTAGGCAAATTCAAAAGAAAGTGAAAAGTTTTATAAGACATAACACAAACTCTCATGACACACACACTTTTGGACTCGATAAATGTTGTAGCCCACGGAACAAATCTGTGAAGTTTGTTAGGGGCAAAGTGGACAATACACACCATGAGTTTAGGTCGTGACAAAATTACTCATTAATTGGTGATTGACCTTCTGGGATTCATATCTTCTCAATATCTACTGTAAGAAATGCTACATGTTTCTTCCCTATATATATATATTTGGATTTTCTTGGGCAATGACAATGGAGTTTCTCTAATATAACAGGCGATAAAGCAGCTCGAAAATGCATCGGCTTCTTTACTCAGTTCCCTTGGAACTAACTATATGTATCTATCAGCAAGGTACAGAATACACTCACTACTCTATGATGGAAGGGCAAAAATGAGTGAGTTTTGACAGCTAAGAACTATATACATTGACGCCGAGGATGAGAGTGGAGAGACAATACTCAGAGAATTTATTTTCAGGGCCTCCAGAAATTGAACGAATGAAGGACGTTTAGCCATTGCTTATTTTCTTGAAGCACTTTGCTGCAGCCCTTGAATAGAGTCGGTTCTTAACTTTGTGAGTCTTCTGCACACTGCTATGGACTACTTTAGAGTATATGAGACTTTCTTGTTTGTTGTGAATCCACTGTCAAAATTCATGTACCTCATTTCTTTTCTGTATAGTATACCGTGTGAAATGGGAGCACCATACAATCAGTTTCCATTTTTCCTCACTGAAAAAACAAAAAAAAAAAGGAAAAGCTCAGTTGTGTGGTTGGTGAATACAACTGTATGGAGTAGCAACCCACAAAATACGTAAATGAATTAGACGAGAAGACCATCAACGATATATTAACAACTGATTAGCAATTGTTTAAATGCATGTCTGGGAGGAGTCAATTTGTTATCTTCTCTTGTCAACTTTCAAACAATTGCTAAAACATATAATGACCGTAGCAAAAAAGTTAATTACAGGTGGCTTGCCTAAATTTATAAATTCAGAGGCCTAATGTATTGAACACATAGGTGTGATTAAAAAGGGCCTTTCAAAGTAGTGAAACATTTTACCTCTTTGGAACCATGATCGTCGAACAGCTTGGCGGATCTGGCGCTCATGTTTCTCCAGGAGTTCTTCAACTCTGTGTGATTGAGATAGCAAAGGTCCTGAGAATTCAACTTTGTCCATTTGATCCTGAACCTGTTCAAGGTACGATAAGATCAATTTAAGTTCAATGATTAAATATGCAACTCCATTTTATGAGTTTGCACTTGGCTATACGCTTCTCTGATTGTTTCAGTAACAAACATGGAGGCTAAATTATTCTAAAGCATAGTCAACAATTACTTCATTTGGAAAAATAACAGAAGAGTACAGAAAATGAATCAAACACAGAAGTTGTAATCCGAAAATCTCTAAATTCATCAATTATCATATTTTTAGTGACTGCTCCATTTAGAATAATCTCATCCCTTTATTTTAAGCAGGTTTTAACAATGTGAATAGAAAATGTGTAATTATTATATTTGAATCCTGAGAAAAGTGTTTGACTAACCACGTTGATCCTCTTGAAAGCTGTCTCCTCTTTCAGATAGAGAGCCAGTGACAGTTCTTGAGAGTGATAGCCATCAGAAGCATCAAACGAATCTGTCTGCTCTAATTGGCTCCAATGTCGTTGCATTGCATGTTTGGTGGATTCATAGGTGTCACGGCCCTTAGAATTGGTGCGACTTCCGTTTGTAGCTTCATAGTTCTCTTGTTTTTTTAGCTCCATGTTATTTTTATTATGAAGTGCACCTGAAGGTTCAAACTTTAGGCTTCTTGAACTTGATTTACTCCTTGATCTCATTGACGAATCATCAACCCGTCTTTTCGCCCATGCAAAACCACTTGATCCTGAAACTTGAAGAGGGCCTGAAAAGGGAACATCGCCTTGAGATGCATTCTTAATGTGGGAAGCCTCTCCCCTCAAATCAACAGATGGCTTAGGTCGCTCAAGACCTATAATGATGTCTCCTTCTTTTAGAGTACCTAGACTACTACCATTACTTCTAGGAACACCTTGATTTTGGACGGGTAACTTCTGCAGAGCAAAAAACCAAATAGCTTTCTCTGTCTATAATATGAAGAAAAAATGCACCTAAACTTTTTATAGGAAAGAAGGAAAAAGAATACCTCTTCAGGTGCCAGTTTATTTGTCGCATTCTGTTTTCTGATTGACTTTCTGGTTGTCTCAGGTCCACGGGCTCTTCCACTAGGCTTCTTCCTGAAAATTCTCATGTAATTAAATCATAACTTAGCAAGATCTATGCAAAAGCTAGAAAATGTAGCAAATGCAAGAGCTAGTGTCAGCACTTAAGAGCAAGATAGGGAGCTTAAATATTACTATCATTTTGTGGAAGTAATCATTCTATCAAAACGAGTTTCGCCATTTTAGTCAAACAAGTTTATATTTCTGTTTCAAGTTATCATGGTTTTAAGTGCATTATTGACTTGATTTTAGCATAATCATACCCTTACAAGAAAATGACGGATGGAAAGCACACTTCGTCCTTGTCCTTTTGTGTAGGGTTGGTTTTGGGGGAGAGGGTGCAGAGGGGCATTGGGCAGGGTATTTCCCTTTTGTCAACCATTGTGATTTTCCCTTAAACGTAAAATTATAACCAGAAAAATATTCCAAAAAATTCTCCTAGCAAAATATTATCAAGCTCTCACCTTTTTGCTTCTTCACAGTGTTTGGCATCAATCTCTTTGCTTGGTGGATACTTTGGCAGGCTTAAAGGATCACAGGCGTGAGGCTTTGTCTTGAAATACTAAAGATAGAATCCGAAAGTTGGGAATTAGAGATTTTGAAATTTATGTACTTGTAAGATAAAGAAAAAGAAATAGTTTTACATGAGAAGGAAATATTAAAATAATACCTCAGATGCAAGGGCAGAAGAAGCAGTTCCACGTTTCGGTGGCTCCACTGAAAGAAGAGTCTCTATGAGTGAGACTGAACTTTTGGTTAGATCTTTAAATGTGTCCCACAGACAGCTCTCATAAGGATGTTGCGGTTTAAATAGAGTTGCATGAGGAAGTTTAGATTTCTTCCAGTAATCATCTGGTGGGGATCCACAGAGCTTAAAAATTTTATGCAGCTGTTCAACCTGTAGCACAAAAGAGCGATTGTTCAGCTATTAATCATGCAGCAAAAAACTAAGAAGTATTCAGGTTAATTGGCTAGCAATGAATCAGTACACCAAGAAAGACTAAGAAAAGTTTGAGCTAGATAGGCACATTGCATTATTAAGGAAAGAGGAGGATGGAACAGTACGAGCGGTAAAGTTTTTATGAGGTACAGTTTCTGCAGAAGTATGTTACTGATCTTCTATTCAATAAAAGTAGCTACGAGAAAAGGTAATTTGAGCAAACAATTATTTTAATAGCAATTGCAAGCTTGTTTAACAAGATTGATGATGTTGAGTGTTGACCACTTAATTGTGCTAAGAGATCTAAACATTGAAGGAGGTACCTCAGTTCTCCCCTGAAGAATAGGTTTACCAGTAAGAAGTTCACCAAACACGCATCCGACACTCCAAAGATCCACAGAGGCTCCATACTCTGTGGAGCCCAACAGAAGCTCTGGAGGACGATACCATAAAGTGACAACTCGGCTGGTTAGTGGTTGCTTCCTTCCAAGGTTACAGAAGTTCGCCAATCCAAAATCTGCCACCTTTAAAATTCCATCATTATTTACCAGAAGATTTGCACCTTTGATGTCCCGATGCATTACGCCTCGAGAATGACAATGCTCGATTCCAGACAACAACTGCTTCATGTAGCATTTAATCTGTAAAATGTGCCAGCTCATCTTTAGCCCAACAATAATAGTAAGAGCTCACTGGGTGGAAGAGAAGGTACGTTTACCAATAACATTTCCAAAACAAAACTAATGGAATTTTTGTCATATTTTTTTTTGTGAACTATTCGTTGAAAAGATTCAGTTGACAAAGCTGCAAGGTAATGTTATGAAAAGTTAGCAAACCTGTGATTCGCTGAACTCAACTTCTGGACAAGACAGGAGTCCTGAAATATCATGTTCCATATACTCGAACACAAGATACATGCTACAAGACAATCTGGAGGTAATTAGACCCTCTAATTTGATGATATTGGGGTGATCAAGCCTGCGGAGGATCATAATTTCTCGTGCCATAAACCTAACACTTTCTGGCTCGAAGTTATCAAATCGCACCTTCTTCAGGGCAACTGTCCTTCCACTTTCTAAATCACGTGCTCTGAATACGCTGCTGTACGTACCCTGACCTATCTGTTAGAGCATTGAAATGGTATAGGTAAAACATTTATCAGTTAAGAAACCTAAAGTACATAATGATATTAAAAATTGTTAGAAAGTCTACCAAGTAGGAAGAAGCATATTGACCCTAGTCAGCTGATGAGCAGCAAACTTGAATTGGTGCATAGCAAATAAAAGTGCAGTTCTATTTTTCTCCATGAGTTTTAAGGTGTTTCCATCATTTAATATTTCTTTATGTTAATAAAACAGTTGTAAGAAGTCTCATATTTCAGTACAGCAACATTATTCTCTTGATACCAAAACTTCACCAAATAGGTACTAGTAAAGAAAATCTCAATTTTTTAGAACTGGTAAAATTTTCACCTCTCAGCTGCTATGGAACAGTGATCCAAGTTAAATATATTACTTTCGACAGCTGAAATATCAATGCAACAGTGCTCATGATTTCTTAAAGAGACCTAGTTGCCTGTTGCGGAAGAGTGTATTTTGGAATCTGGATGAGTATACCAAATGAGCCAACCAAACTGACTCACTATAATCCAAACATTAGTCCGTGAAAAGGGTGGAAAAAAGCAAGTTAGCAACTCAACCTTTATTAATTCACCGGCTTTAAGTTGAATTGAAAGAACTATATGAAAAGGGTAGACTTTTCTCATTAAGCTAGCAGCAAACACTACTACCACCCGATTCCTTTTCCATTTTGGTACAATGCTTTCAACTAACAAGCAAAAGAACCCCAAGAAAGAACAAATCTTTCATCTCATCTTATTAATTCTAGTTTTCTGTCTGTCTCTCCACCCCCACCCCCACCCCCGAAAGCCCTATTCCGGGAAAGAAGAAAAACTAAGAGATATGATGCATCAATTGATAAGAAAAGAGAGATAGATGACTTAATAAATTAAATAAGAGAATTAAGCCGGAAAAACAGACTTCACATTAATTTATTTTGCTTTACATACTTAATTTTTGTTATGCTTTACTTGAGGGATATTGTCGGGAAGGCCTCCGTTGATTGTGTACGAACAAAATACGAATCCAAAGGCAGGGTAAGAAAGGGTTTAGCTAATGGAGATATTAACTCTTCCGGGAACCAGTAACGCGTAAACCATGTCAAACCAAGACCAATCAAAACAATCTTTTTACCTTCATAAGGTAGGAGTAAGACTACACGTGCACACAACCTCCCCCAGGGGGATTACATTGTCGGTATGTTATTGTAAATTTCTTATGACAAAGAGGACAAACACTAGTCTGGTCTTGAATCTAACATTGCTAAGAAAAGTACCCTGCCATATGAGACGTTAACCTGATATATCACAATCAAATGAGAAAGTACTTTTGAGACATCCCTAAGCTACAGCAGTATCACAGGACAAAATTAAGTAAAAGACAACTATTAATAAGGACACAACTTCTGCAGTAACAGAGATTTATACACATAGCTAGCCTTGTGAGTTTTGACCATAGATTTTGAAAATTTATCAAAAAAATATCTGTTTGGCAAGTTCCCAAAAAAATGGTACAAAACTTCAAAAAAATTTAAAGTAAAATGCACAAACACAACTTCAAATTTCAAAAACCCGAATTTTCAAGTTTCAACTTCAAAATCTATGGCGGAGCATCAAATTATGATTTTGGCAACAAACCTTTTCCAATTTCTCGAAAGACTCAGCTCTGAGAGGCACCCATCCTTGAATGGCTTCCCCTGCAACAGCACTAAGCCAAGCAGGCCAACCCGCAGCCACTTGTTCTCCTTCCACATATTTCTGCAAATTCCCCAACCTAAAACTCACTGACTCACTACCACACCCATTCGAACTCGCCCTACCTGACTCATCCAACTCGCTCCCCGCACCACTCAGTCCCGAATCCCCCCTCTTCTTCACCTTCTTCAAATCAAAATCCAACCCAAACCCACCACTCCCAACCCGACCCCTACCCGACCCGACATCTTCCCCATCTCTAACGAGAATCCCCGAATGATCAAATGCAGGAGTAACCGACACAGTTTGCTTGGACGCCACACAACCCATGGTGGACAAAAATGTCAGTAACGACGACCCAGAACCACCATTAGAGACGCTTTCACCGGCAACAAAGACTAACCCAGATGAAATTCGACTAAATCTTGACGTGGGTCAAGTTCAATTCTCAAGCAACGCAATGCCAATTCCAAATATATTTATACGATCAAGAAAACTTTGTTTAAAGTCACTTCCTTTCCTCTCTCAAAACTTTAGTTGCGGCAATTGCGGAAAGTGGGCAAGAAGGAAAAACTACAAGGTTATTAATGGGGTTAGCACTTAGCAATAGCAGCAATGGAATGAAGCGCAATCAACGGAGAGAAAAGGAAGTTGCTACACTTTTTACACTGACGTTCTGCTGCCTTTGTTTATAGGCTGTGTTGTGTGTTTCTTCTCATTTGCCTTTTCTTTTTTTTTGAGGAAAAAGAATTTATTTATGAGAATAATAAAGAATGGGCAGTCTTTGAGAGTAACTACTCTTTATTGACTTTTATGAGCACAAATTTAAAATTTTCTATTCTTGTTTGTTCTAGTAGGTTTTTTTATTTAGTAAAAAACAACATTCGAATATTTATACACAAAATCAATACAATTCGACTAAATAAGAAAAAAGAGAAATATTGAAAACATTTTAAAACTTGACATGAATTGTTAGTTTCATCTTCGAACTATTGAAAGCCTGAAAAACACTCTTTTACTTGACTAATTGAACTCAAATACACCTCTGATTTTCTACATGGCATAACAAGTGGTCTCAAACTCTAATAGGAGCGTGAAACTGTTAATAAAACGTCGAGAGAAATGCTGAAAAATTAGGGGTGTATTTCACCCATGCGGCAAGATCAGAAGTATATTTAAGTTCAGCAAGTCAAGTAGATGAGTGTTTTTAAGGTTATCAATAGTTTAAGAATAAAATTAATAATTCATGCCAAATTTAAAAATATTTTCAATACTTTCCGATTTTCAAAAAAAAAACTCAATATGACATATATGTATTGACTTGGTGTGTATACAATATGAAGTGGTTATTTTTGGATAGTACTATATGGTATGGGCAAGTGTAGAGAGTGACAAAAAATAAGGGTGACAATCAGCCAAAAGAAACAAGTCCTAAAAAAGAGAGTGAATTTGCCAATAATGTAACGCGTGGAATATACTGTGTGGGTAGGAAACATGTTGGTTGAGTTGGTGTTGACTAAATAGCTCTCTGTTTATATTAATTTGATTACAAATGTATAGGTTTGGTTCAATTTTTATGTAACAGTTGTGGTCTTAATGGGGAGGGCCATCTTCTAGTTAATTGTATTTAGAGCAATAATAACATATATAGTAAAATTTCACGTAGAATCTGAAAAGAGTAGTGTATATATATACTTTATTTTTTTCCTGATTAATAAAAAAAGAGAAGTTGTTTTTGATACTTCCTTCGTCACCTATTAGTTGATTATCTTATTAAAAATAGTTGTCTATCTTACTAAATTAAGAAAATATTAACTATTTTTTCCTATATTACCATGGCAGTTAGTTCCTTTTTAAAGTGTTCATATTTATTTGTAAAAATTTTCAAAAAACTTTTTAATTGTAGAATTAGTAAGATTATCTTCTTATTTATAATTTCTTAATATACGTGTAAAAAGAAAAGTGATCAACTAATATTAATCGGTGGGAGTAAATTATATAGATTTATATTATACTTAAATAAATTAAAAATTAGTAATGAGAAAGATGAAGTGGGAGAAGGAAGAAGACAATTGTGTGAATAAAGAAAGAAAAAGAAAAGGGAAAGTGAATTGAATGATGTAAAGAGAGGGGAACAATAAGAGCTGTTTTTTTCTATTAATGCTTACTAGCTGTTTCACTGTTTTCTTTCTTTACTTTTTCCACTTAAATATTTAGCACCCCTATTAAGGCTAATTACTCCTTCAGGGTGTATAGGATACCTAGAAAACATGAAAAATATAATTCATACTATAAAAATAAAAAATTACTAACTATTTCAGATAAGATCTATATCACTTTTATGTTTTTTTTTGGTTTATTATGATATTTTTAAACTCGACGTAAATTATTAATTTTATTTTTTATTATTGAGGGTCTTAAAAATATCTATTTACTTGATTAAGGAAACTTAAATGCACCATCGATCCTGCAATATAAATGAAATACACTCTTAAATTATCCTCAAATTTAAGGGTGTTTTCAACACTTCTTTCAGCATTCTATTAAGAGTATCATTCTCTTATCAGAGTTTGAGATCACTTGTTATGTAATGTGACAGATAAAAGATATATCTAAAATATGAGTATTTTTAATATTTCTCTTTTTTAATTATCATAGAACTCGACCAACATTTTTGAGCATGCCTGAGCCCAATTTCCTAGCTGGATTATGATGTAAAATCATTTTCAGTTGCCTTTTTAATTATAATGATTACCATGATACCATCCATGTGAAAAAAATATATATATACAGTGGAGTGCCACAAGCTTTTTTTATTTTTACTTTAATTCTTTTTGGCAAGTGTTTACCCCTTTCTCAATTTCCATTTGTCTTATAGTAACCACATTTGTTTTTATTAATGTGAACTTTAATTATATGTGATGACCAAAATCCTAAAGTAGTGAGCATTGACTTCCAAATTCTCATGCTGCTCTGTCACATGCAGAAACTTTTCCCATTAGAAAAGTATTTGTTGTCTAATTTATTATTAATCACATAAAAGTACTTAACTTTCCACATGTCCTTGCACATCATTAGGGAAAATAACAAATAAAATTTACTTAAAATCTTATAACTAGGTCCGTCTCAATAAATTAGGAATCTATAGTCAAACTTTTCTCAATTGGCATATATAAATTGAATAACAATAATATAGTCAATGTAATTCTACAAGAAAGGTCTGAAAAAATTAGAATATATGTCGACCTTAAAATCTGAATCTCCATTTAAAATAGTATATATAGTAAATATTGTGGAGGGTGGTTGGTTGAGAAAAGAAGATTATATAAGATTATGAAAAGATTAATGAGTAGCAGTGTTCAAAGGTTGGGACCATTTTTCATGTTGGACAAGTGATTAACCACCAACTTTCATAAAAAAATGAAGAAGCCATTGCAATTGGATATGTTATAACAAATCCATTCATTCAAAATTGTAGGGATAAAAACATTTCTCCTTCCTATTCATAATATAAAATATAAATTATAAATATGTCCATTTAGCCTTTTTACATTCCTTTTAAAAAATAAAAATATTTTGATTATAGTATCCGTCAAAGATTGAGTACTTGATGATTGAAAGACATGTCGAGCTAGTAGGAGGAACTTTAATGTAATTGCGAATCTATTAGAAGAAAACTTAAAAATCGACTTCGTGACTCTTAGTTAAATGATACTATCATAATTTTTTTGGAGTAATTCAAAAGACTTCTTAGAGATATGTGAATAAAACAAATCTCGAAAACGTTAATTAATTCTCGATATTTATATATATATATATATATATAAGAAGATTTATTTATCGTATTTGCACAAGTATAAATTTTTGAATAAAGGAATTTATTTTAACCTTTATTTGCGTTTAGCTCCACCATGCCTCCACTTTACTTATTCATTAAGAAAATCTACTACTATCTTTTCACTTTTACTTTTTATTTCACCCCAACTAATCAACATTTTCAAGTAGCCTAGGCTGAGGTGAGGGCAATCAACCAAACAACATAGTATTATAAGCGAAAAGGATTGTTCGATGCATAAATTATTCTGTGTTTACACGTGATTTGAGAAAGGTCGCATCCATTTAAGAGTGTATGATATATATAACCTATCCTACGAATATCAGTAATTGCTTTTACTATATCTGTCTATATGAACTCGTAATTTATAGTTCACCCGAAGATAATTTCACAACACAAACTTTAACGTACGTATGTTCATGAAACCTAATTTTTAAAGACAACTCTTGTTACATAAAAGTTTTTAAAAGAATGTAATTTAAACAGGAATGAAATAACAACCATATTAAAGAAACCAATGACCAAGTCTTCAACAATTGATAAAGCTAATAATATTCATGTTTTCACATATAAGAAGTAAGAACATGTGTATTTGAAGGCCTATACATATGACTCAGTCATGTCAAACGATCTTCTCTCAGTTTATCACGTGTAGGCGCTGCTTGCACCCTTTTTTTAAAAATATAAATTTAACTAAAAAAAAGAGGGGCTTTTGTTTTTTTATTTTTTCTACGATTAAATTCTTCATATACAAAGCGCAGGAAGGATTTAAATATGAATGATGCTCGTTTCTTTATCTTATCTAATTGAGCATTATATTTTATGATTGCACTGCATCCATCTAAATACAATAAGACCTCACTAAATTAATACTCGATATTCCGACTTGAGGCAATGAAAAAAGTTACTCATTTCGATAAGATAATAAGATAATATATTTCAAAAGAATCCCAATATAAATATATGATCCCATTAATATTATAAATTAATATTTTTTTAAAATTACAAATATATCTAAGACAAGCGTCTTAGTTGTAGCCGCCGAAGTGTAGCATTGAGGTGCGGAGCATGCTAGCTAAGTGGAGTCTCAATTTAGTAAAATATGATTCTATTGTTTTTTTGTTAAAATTTAAATCTAGTTGAAATTCATCTCTAACTTTTCTTATTGCATCCTAAAGTTCTAGTGTTGTCTTTTCGAACTGCACAAAAATATTACAAAAAGTTCGAGATGTGATAAGTGTTTTCTTATGCGTAACTGGTCTCAAAGGTATTATATTATTTTCTACTTCATCATCAACATTGCTTTTTTCATATGATATCTACATTTTCTTCTAAACTCTGGACCTCTGAACATGAATCTCAAAACACTCTTTTCATTAATAAATATTAATTTATAGATTAAATAATACCTTTACTAAATAATAATATTTTATGATCCCACCTATATTAATTTAGTAAGATTTTACCTCACCTTGCGACAACATTGATGTCTAACCTTATTTTGGACTTTGATCAACCTCAATTCTCTCCTATCCAAGTACCCTAGGCTTAGGGCAATCAACCAAAACACATACTATTATAAGAGAAGAGTAATTTGATGCACGAATTATCCCCATTTACGCGTGATTTGAGAAAAGATCACCGCATTTAAGAGCGTGTGTGATGTTGACAACTTACTCTAACAAAAATATCAATAACTAATTTCATAATACGAATCAATAAACTATATGTCAAATAAAAATAACTTTATTAATGGCTCAGTGCTTCAAAATTTATTTCAATAGTACAACAAGCTAAGTGTCCATAATTAAATTTCGAGTGTCATATTAAAACAATTGATTATAATATAATGAGTAGGTGTATAAACCATAAGTCCATAAATCCTTAATAATTTTATGTGGCGGGAATTGGTGGTAATTAATTAATTAATCATGTAGCACGAAATCTTGCTGTTTGATTTTTAATGGGGGGAAAGAAAATTAAAACTTGCCAGTCCCCTATATGTTATAGGAGTTGGTTGAAACTTGTACACTATGATATATATATATATATACTTATTAAATGCAAATGGCCTATTGAACTTCAAGTAAAGTGGACCAAGTTAATAATTATGCCAAATGCACTGAAGTTACCACTACAACAATAACAAAAAATTTAGCGTAATTTCATAAGGTAGATGAAAGAATAATATACGTAATTTTACAGTCTTAGCCTATTCTTATTCTTGTGAAGGTAAAAAAACTATTTTTGATATATTCTAGACTCAAATAAAAAAAGGAAAAACATTTAATTCGACACAATTTTGAACACATACATACAGAAGTTAATAGTATGGCAAATGCACAAAATTTAGGGAGAAATAATTAATATTATGACCTTGTAAGTCAAATTCTTAAAAGGGAATAGGCCTGTTAGTTTTATTGAGGTTAATTAGGACCAAAGTTAAGTACTGTCACGATTAATTACAATCTCAATTGACTACTATTTTAATTTACTTGAGTTTAACTTTTGTGGACCAATATATAACTATTTAATTATCGTACTTTAATTACTAAAATTGCAGAAAATAACTTGCTACGTATTACTAAAAGTACCAAAAATCTTTATATTATCAATGCGTATAAGTTAAAATTTTAAATTCTATCTCAAGTATATTACAGAGAGGGCCTCTTGTTAAAAAATGAATGTCATAGATTGAGATAAAATAAGTCGAAAACATATCACACAAAATTTGGGAGTAATTTGACAATTTACTTGATTGGAACAAGTGGGATTTGACTTGATACCTAATTAGGAATATAGTGTAATTAAAATAACTTTAAACATACTTATGAATCATTACATCACTTTGTAACAGTTATTATCAATCAATTGTACTCTGAAAGCTTTTCCTCTTTAGATTTTCTTTTGACGCATAGTACTTTCTCCGTTCATTTTTATTTTTCCACTATATTAATAATATTTATCCAATTTGGAAAATTAAAAAATAATTACCCTCTTATATCTATTTTGCCCTTGTTATTAAATACTATTCAATATCTAATACATTTTTTAAAACATTAAATTTAATACATTCAAAAGGTACTATAGTAATATTACTTTATAATTTATTATTTCTCAAGGTATGTGTCAAATCAATAGTGGATAACTATTGTTGGATATAAGGAGTTTATTAAATTACCCATATTTTGGTTAATGTCTCTTGAAATTGAACGTCAAATATAAGGATATAGTTAAAATAATAATATTTGGCTTGAGTTTCTAAGGTAATACTTATTTTAATTATTATTTTTGGGTTAAAATAACACTTATTTTAAAACGTAGAAAATATTACTTACTTAATTTGTTCTTCAATTTTTTTTTGCCTTCCAATTATATATACATATTTTCCGATGAAGCAATGTCACGTAGCACCCCTTCTTACTTGAGCTAAATCCGCCTCAAAACAAACACATAATATATTTTTTGTGACTTGTATAAACATTTGGGCGAATAATTTCTCTTGGGAGACGATGTCATGAATTACAGGGATCATAATGTCAGAAATGGACCATTTTTATTCTTAAAAAATGAAAAGCGTCTAATTATTTCAACCAAAAAAAATAATGTTAGAAAATTTTGGACAATATATACCATTAATTTCCCTCCAAAATAACATAACATAACAGTATTACTATACCATAAATTTCCAAATTAATAGAAAAACCTAACTATCCATAAATGAACATGACCAAATTAATTGGGACATAAGTTATACGTGTCGTCGTATTTCAGGAACAACAAGGACTACAAGTTGCTCTAAGAAAACTCCATTAAATTATACTCTATATGTCTATTTATTGTATAAATATTCACAACGACTCCTCATACAAATACAAATCATTTTCTCTACCAAAATAATAAATGGCCTTATAGTTCTATTATATATATATATCCTCAATATAATATGCCACCCAAAAAAAAACATATATATATTTTGAAATTTTTTCCAAGGGAGATATAAAACATACAAAAAAAAAGGTTATATTAACCAATCTTCTTGTGGAATGAAAACTAATGTACTATAAAAAATGGATTATAAGATTGAACATGTACGCTTTTCTGTTATAAATTCAAGTCTTGAAAATGAAAAATATCGTGAATGAAAATGCTTCTTTTAATGGCTTTAAGTGAGCCAATGTAAATTAATATGGGGTGCAAAAGGAAAAAAGAAAAAGTGAGGGTGGTTTTATCATCAAATCAACCAAAAATTGTATGCAATTATTTCTGAATGTTAATCATTCTACTTTTTGTTTCAAGTTAGCATAATGTTAATCATTCTGCTTCCCCATCACAAATTCTACTCACTGTGTCTTTTCTCCTTTTGCAAATTTTCGGTGCAAAGCTAGAAATAATAATATTAACAAAAAAAGTATATATAAAAAATAGTTTCTTATTTTTCTAAGACATCAAATATTTTGAAATAAATTGAACTTACCAAAACACTAATGTTTGGGACCAGAAGGAGTAGTTATTTTCTAATGAAGTAGGCAACCAACTCACTGTTTGTATTTATACAATACAAGAATTTCATTCAATATTTGAACAAGTATTTAATCACTACAAGAATACATGAAAATAGTTACAGAATTTATCGGAAATCCCTTAGCTAATTTATCGCTAAAACATCCTAGCTAAATGAATTTTCTTATAATATGTTGTTACTTCGTAGCTAAATGAGGTTAGTATGAATTTTTTGTTGTTTAACTAAGATTTTTTTGTTGCTTAGCTAAGAAATTTTACGTCCATTCTTAAGCCAGCTAGACATAGACATATACATATAACAATGTGGCCAAGTCTGCACCTATTTTTCTTATGAACATTCATTGCTCTTGCTTCACAGACAATTTTTATGATAGATTTAGTTGAAGCAAATACTTCATTTTTTTATTTTATTTTTATGATTCTGAACCCCACCTCCAATTTTTGTTTAGTGGAGTGATTTGTGTAAAGAAATATATCTTTGGCCTAATTTCCATCTTATTAATCACAGCGCAAGCAATTTAATTTGGGGTCAACATCAGGTAAGATGGTTATACTCTGATACCATGTTAAAAATGAATTTTGAGTCGCTATTGAGACGATGATTGTCCAAAACTATATAAGAACACTCTTTTCATGTTGTCCCACAACTTTGCACTCGATATAATGTATTCATGCAAAAGAAAATTACTCACAAATAACGCCATATTGAAATTTAAAACAAAATGATTTTAGAAAATGTTTAATGTACTTCAATACATCAGCCCAAATATTGTCTTCACTTTTCTGGTACAAGGAAATCTTCAGCATATTGGAACATGCGCTGTGCAGCCCAGTCTTTTGACTTGTTTTTGTCCAATATTTCAACAGTAGTGCTACACCGGCATTGGACCCCAACATGGTGATATACTTCATATTCCTTGTCGTTTTCCTAGCAACTAATTGAAAGTTTAACTTCATATTCCTTATTTAAACTAACAATTATAATCTAGTACTCAATAGTTTAATCAAAACACTGTCCGATTTATTAATATTTATATCCTTTTTTTTTTTGGTTTGGTTAATGTTATTGACCTTGAAAATAAGTGGTGTTAAAGCTTTTGACCCGCTTGCTCCATGGCAAACCTTCAAGCTCAAAATCAACTTAAAAACATGAGCAAACAGGTTCTAAACTTCAAACTCACCGACCTCTCTAATGCATTCTTGTAAATCATTCATATAAAACTTTCTACATCGAGCACCTTTTCTGCCTTCAACTGTTCACAAACTCTACATCAAGCACTTTTTCTGCCTGGCCCAATACTTCAACTGTTCAAACACAGTTCTACATGTTTTATGGCCCAAATCGTACTCAGCCTCAGCCCATCGCTCAGACTAGAGTACAATACTGTCCACACCAAATGAAAGGAATATTTCAAGTCTTAACTCTGCAATGGCAAATTTGAACTCTCAATGAAGAAGCACTTCAAAGAATTTATGACGAAATAGCTTTAAGATACAGAAGCAAGCTTTTACGTCCAGACGATACTAGAAAGGTAGCAATATCAGAGTAAAGGAAATACCGTAGTGAGTACAAGAATCCAATCACAACACATATAATAGTTGAATAGCAGTTATCTAGAACAACTGCAACTGCAAGAGAAAGTAAAGAAGTTTTGGTTCTTCTACATAATACATCTTTTTTAGAAACTCTGTAAACATACACCAATACCATCTGCAGCTACTTAGGGCCAATGTCCTTGATACCACAAATCTGCTCCTCTCCCATGGCAGACATCACTGACAGAACCAGGTCCTTCCCCTCGGCAAAACCATCTTTTACCTGTGCTCATCATTTAGAAAAACAATATTAAGAGTATCCGAGAAATACACAAATTTATGGTACAAATGTCAATCTTGCATTGAAGGAATTCGACGCTTTCTGATCATGGAATAAAAACTAATGCCTTGTGGAATCTAAATCTAGAGTTAAGTTCAAATGGCACTAATCAGTAAATGTTTCTCTCCTTCCATTAATATGATGGCTTGTGTTCAAGTATTACTCACTTCAAAAAATTTGTATTCCCGAACATTAAATAGGTAGCAAAGTAACATTGATGTCCAAAACAGATACTGTACTGATGCTTACCTGAGCCAGAAGAGTATCATCAGTTGGGAGCCTCAAGTCATCCTTGGTGTTACCATTTTCAGTCAACAGACTCACCTGAAACAATATTATAAGTGAGATAGGAATTAGGATAGCCAACAACAAGGAGATTCAAAATCCAAATGACAAATGGAGAAAAAGTGATAGCAAAATACATACAAAGCCATCCTCAGAGATATCAATAAGCTGATAATCAGTCCTATTCACATGAGGAACCTGTAAAGAAAACAAAAACATATTAGTTAGCAATAATTTAGTAAATGAGTATAGCAAAGCAGCAAGGGAAATGATATATCCAGAGCCAGTTACTTACATCACAATTGTGAGAAGAGGGAACAATATCCTCAAGCTTCTTTCCAGTGAAAATGTCAATTGCCACAAAGTGACATTTAGCATGACCGTGCTTGCCTGTCTTGGAAGTCGAAACTTCAACCACCTTCAACAACAAACCAGACCTGTCAGTACTTGTAACTATAAATCAATCAGGGAACATACAACATAACTAACAATGGGGGAGAAAAAAAAGGAGGCCTATCAAACCTTGACCCCAAAGTTCAACACTAGATTGGATCTCCAAAACTTAAATTACTGGAACTTTTGCTGTCACAGGGAACTTTTTATTTTGACAATGGAGAATCCCCCAGGACTAATGGTGCACAGTTTGAAACATTTCAAACTCAGGGAAAATAGCACTTATATTAGAGTCAAATATATACATCTTTTTTTCATTCTTCTTCCATGTGTGTATATAGGGATGACACTAGAATCTAGACTCAGGGAGTTCAGACTGAGTGTTATGTTATTATATATACAACTTTTATATAATTAGTTTGTATCAAAATCAACGAGTTCCGTTGAAACCACAGACCCGTCCCAAATCAGCTTCTGTTAATACATATTGCACTTAGTGTCGTAGCTACATGGGTTCAAGCCTTGGCGGAGCCAAGAATTTCACGAAGGGTGTCCAGAAATTGCATAACAAAGGTCTTTTTAAAAAGGGAAAAAATTGTTGCGAGTGAACAAAAGGTCTTTTTAAAAAGGTAAAAAATTGTTGCTAGTGAGATTCGAACACGCGACCACTCAACTCATTTAAGGAGTTTGAAACCCATTAAAAAGGTCTAAAACCAATGGGCTACAACAACCTATTGTGTCAAGGGTGTCCAAAATATGTTATTTAATCACTTCGTGTATCATTTTATTTGTATATACATTATTTTTTTTGGGATGAAGGGTGTCCAATGTGCCTACGCCCCTGGATTCAAGGGTGATCACTATCGAAAATATATATTTGTGTACATAGGTCAAAAATAACATTGCAGAGACATATACTAAAGTTTAAAACACTGTTAACAAAATTTCTAGCTTCAACACTGAAATTTGCACTATATCCACTTGTCTTTACAACATGAATGAACTCTCCGGGAGTACATGTGTCTGGAAGGTGTTATTTCAATAGATGCAACCAATAAAAGGAAAACAAAAAAAATCATGGCGATCAAATATTCATCCACAAAAAAACCCTAAATACTCAGCATGTCAACAAATTCTCAGTATAACAAAATCTAAAATATCAAATATCGATAATCAACCAACTGAACAGCAATTAAAACAGGGAGAAGAGAGTGACCTTGCAAGGACGATTTTTGATGACAATATGACCACTCTTACGAATAGTACCAGCTTGTTGAGGGTACGTCTTTGAAGCTCCGGCATCGGCCTTGGATTCGAAGTGGTGCTCTTCGTCCGACATCGTTTTGATCTTTCACGGTTCGCCGGTGGAGAGGAATAAGAAGGAGGAGGAGGAGAAATTTGGGACTACTGGGACTGAGGGACTTGGTTGCCTTTTCTTTTCGTGTATATATGATATGATGATGCGTTCAAGTGACGCAGTGGTATAACGCTCAAATTTTGGAATTTTATTTTTCATCCTTATCCACTTTTTCACCGTCCTCACCCCAAGTCCATTATTTTATGTTAGTTTATTTTTTTTATATAATAAAATAATATTGTACATATAATAAAACCTCTCTAAATTAATATTATTGAAATTATAAATTATTATTTTATACACATATTATTTTTTGATAAATTAATATTTATTAATTTCATGAGTGTTTTCAAGATTCAATGAAGATTAATTTTGATTATATCGTTCGGGAGATGAAGTCTCAAGGAATTTAATTCATGAATTTGAGGTCATGATTAATAATCTCGGTCATTACAACAAAATGGATGTTGATAGCATGTTAGATTACTTGGGTAAAAATAATACATGTTCAGATGTTCAAAACTTAGAAGAAATTGTGGATACCATCGAGAAAACAATATTGGTGATGAAGTTGAAGTTGATACAATACCTTTAAAACAAGTTTCGCTAAGGAAGTGATTATCACGTCTAGATCTCTTCATATTTTTTTGATGCAGTTCAAGAAGACAACACAAGAACTTTTGAATGGAATAAGAAAAATTAGAGATGAGTTTCAATTAGATTTAAATTTTAACAAAAAACACTAGAATCATATTTCACTAAATTGTCAAGAGATGTTTTTGTATTTTTAGAGAATCATTAATTTATACATTAATGGAATCATATATTTATATAGGGATCTTCCGAAAATATATTATCTTATTATTTTATCGAAATTGGTAATTTTTCCAACATAGATGACCGATCCCCCTTCAATGGCCACATGTTTGTAGGCTATTATACAATACTCACCACAGACTGCTCACACAGAGGACAAAGGTTATGGCTGAGGTTCTAGCGGCTGCGGATTATCGTGGAGTTTAAAAAAACAAACAATGGATGAAGTTTCCAAAAAACAAACATTGGATATATGACAAAGATATTTTGATCATGAATAACTTTCTGGTCCAACTTCTTCTTGTTTTTTAAGAAAGAAATTTTTAGCTTCTTTCCAACTATCTCGAATACCTTCAATATGATTTCCGTTGAATCATTTCAACCATAAACCATGAACTCCTTATCTATTTGGTGCTTTGATCAAGAATGCTGGATGATAACATCATTGAGCAATAATTCTCCTTTCTCTATCACGAAAACTAAAATTTAAAATTTTCATTTTCACTTTTGGGCAAGATCAAATTATGCCAATGGCAAAACAATTGTGTTCAATAATACCCATCGACTAAGTTGGATGTAAACAAAGAATCACAATGCGCAAGCAATTAACGAGAGGGCTAAAATCTCTAGTAGATATGTATGAACATGCACATTGTTTTCTCTATAAAATGAAAATATACCAGTGAATAAAGGACCATTATTCTCTTTTGAAATTTTTACTTTTTTGCTCTTTGTCCAAGCCTCAAAACTCTTCAACTTTAACAGCATCACGAGGCATTTCATATGCAACTTTTGACCTTGATTTCTTCACTCCAGCATTGAACCACAACTTATCAGACTTGTAGCTCTCAACGTTGATACTCGTGACTTTGACCCATACCAAGACCTTGGTCTTCATTCCATCTACTCCAGTGAGCTTTCCCCTTGACAGAGTTCCTTTAACGCGAGTAGCATATCTCATAACAGATGAATCCTTGAAGCAGACCTCACAGGCTGATGGCAAGTAGACAATGAGCTTTGCATTTGACTCATCGAATTCATAGCATGTTATGTTTTGGGGGAAAAGACCAGAAGGCAGGTTGTATTCTCCCAAGAGATCTGGCAAAGATTTCGTAGGTTTGCCTAGCAAATTACAGAATTATATGCATCAGATTAGAGTGCTATAGGTTGCGGAGATATTGAACTAGAAATGTGTATGAACTAACTTTGCATACTTGAGATACAATTATAAATTCCAAAGGTGCCACCATAATAATTGCACATCCTTTAATGCCAATGCTATCATATAGGGAAGTGAATTATACAACAACAACATGTCCAGTGTAAACCCATACGTAGACCTTACCCCACCTTTGTGATACTTAAGTGAAGAAAAAACTATATGAATACAAATTAAATTATATGGTCAGACAGAAAATGCAGAGTTGATTGAAGTAAATGCATACCTTTTAACTTGTTGAAGATCCATTTTGCCTTTTCTTCAACAGTGCTCGACAGATTCTGAAACATGTGAAATCAAGCAGAGTGATGAAGTGGTTACTTACAACTTTATCTACATATATGTAATTAGAACAAACTGAATTGCCAAAAACTCTCAATTAACAGATCAAGGTTTTAGATTTTTATGTCAAACAGACACCAATAGTAACAAATCTCCAGATCAAAGGGAGGAGGCTATCCGCTATTGTTCTCGCCTAGATCCCATCTCTAGATCAAAACTGGGACTGACTTCCACAATCTACAACCATAGCACTAATCTCTTCTCCCATCCTTTTACAGCACGGAGCGGCCATAATTGTACTTTGGGTGTTTGATGAAGTTTATCTTCAGTTCTTAATTAGAGAAGAAACACTCTATCCACATTTACCCGAAAATTAAAACAAATCAGTAAAAACCAGAGGCAAGTACACACACAAACCTTCCTTTTAAATCTGCTTTGATATGTGTTACTTGAGCTTACCTCTCTACCTCCACCATATGGGAATAAGGTCTTAGCAAACCAGATTTTACATATGCAAATAATACAAATCACAAATGTGCAGTGACCACAATTTCTTAGTTCCAAATTTCAAATCAAAAGAAATTGGAAATCGTATAGTGGCATTGCAGAATTGACAGAACCATAAATGCAGAGAAGAAGAAAAGAAAGAGGAAGAAGCATACGGATAGGTCATTAGAGATATTGGAGATCTCTTGTTTGGCTTTCTTAGAAACCCAGAATGTACTTGATTTCAAGCTCACTACTGTTGTCAGTGCTTTCTCCATTCCAATTCTCTTAACAACACTGAGAGCTGACAAGGAAGAAGAAAATGCAATATATATCTGTTTCTCTCTCTATCTGTGGATATGAATTTGGGTTGCTTCTTTATGTATCACTGCTGTCATGTTCACACAACTCATCATTTATCACCACTACCAAAAATAACGGCGCTACAATGAGAAAAAAAGAACGATTCTAATGTGAGGCTACATTAAAAAAAAAAAAAAAAATTGAAATTTGAAATTTGAAAAAAAAGTTAGAAAAATGATATTTGAAAAATAGGCTTGTGTTTGGACGTGAATACATTTGAAAAAATAGAAATATGTACGAGTAATTCACAATTATTGTCAAGTGTCATCAACAACTAAACGCGTTGAGTTAAATGGAAAATTACGTTAATACAACTTTCCTTCCTAGTTAATTTACTTGTACTTGTGTGACCAAATTTGAAAGACTGGTTTGTACCATATGGAAAATGAACAATTAAAACAAGATGGTGTTGTAATTTGGCTCTTGTCATCAAAGTTTGTGATAAAGTGATAAATATTACTCTTTCGTTAATTAAAAATATGAAATTCGAGTCGATAAATTCAGCATTGTTTCTATTTTTTATTTTTTTTTGGGGGGGGATGGGGTAGGTACATGAATTGTGTTCTTATCTTTATTTAGGTGGCAAATAGCAATCATGTGATTTTGCCTTAAATCCAATTAGGCAATCATGTGGAGTGTTTAGCATCTATTTGAAAATCATGTGATCGTGGATACCCACTCAAATAATTTAAAATCGTTTCTATTTTTTTGCTTCCAAGGCCATGTTAGCATCATTATGCTTGGATTTTATTGTTAAAATAGAATGATTGATTTTGGAAAAAACATTTTAAGGAAATGATTTTATGTTTAGATTAGAATTTACATTGTACATTTTCAAAGTTTCTCTATCGAAAAGTTAGAAGAGTTGATAGGGAAAAATGAGAGATCAAAGAAGTTCCTCAAAACACAGGAGCAACCCTAAGCAGAAAGCGACATGATATTTGCTTAAGACAGAAACAAAGTGTATTATTACAAGTACTAGACCACAGATAGACATAGAGTACCATTACACAAACCAAGTATGTCTTTAGACTAGAAAATATATATATCCATCACTGTAATTGCAAAGAAGATGTGCCGCACGACAGAAAGCTCTGACTTGATTTATGGCAAGAAGAGGTGAAACACAACAGATATAGCAAATCTCATCGAAATTCTCCTTTTCGGAATGTGGTTCCTTCAAACATATTTCATCTTCAGCCTCTGGGAAATGGGCTTATGCCTTCACTTTTTCTTGCTTCATAAGTTGTATGAATTCTCCAAATACTGCCCACATAAACAAAAGGATACAATGAGATTTTTGCATAATTATGGCTTTATTCAGGCAGCTGCTCTCAGATACAAGCAAATTAATCAAAATATAGTTGTTCTTCAGAAATTTTCTTTTGTAGAATTGATTGGCCATGTGAAATCATTATTCTCAATTTTGTACTTATCGTTTACACAAATAGTAGACAGCAATAATAGAAATATACAGCTAAAGACAAATTGGCCGAGGTTTGTTGTATACAAGGAGACAAAGAGGATCGAGTTAGGATAAGTTTACCAGGATCTGAATCATGAGGCCCTGGAGATGCTTCGGGGTGGTATTGAAGTGACATCAGCTTCATTTTAGAGGAGGCAAGACCAGCACAACTTCCATCATTTAAATTTACATGAGTCACCTCTACACCATCTGGGAGAGACTCAGGGTCAACAGCATAGTTGTGATTCTGCATATGGAAGATTATAAAATGTTCAAAAATATCATTTATAAATGCACACACAAGCTACTCATTTGAAGTACAAACAGCTCTATTTAGTAGGCGCTTGGACATGAAATTTGGAGTTTTCACTTGAAATCAGTGTTTGTACGACATTTGAACAAAATTCAACTTCAACTTGAATTTTGATTTGGGGTCTGGGGAGGAGGTGTGTACACAAACCTTAACCCCACCTACCTTGTTAAGGCAGAGAGGTTGTTTCAGAGAGAGACTCAGGCTCAAGTAAAACAATTCAAAACAGGTTTGAAAAGGAAATACAGTAGTGCATATAATCAATCACAAGCATTTATCCATAATAGGAGCATGAAAATATGTGATTTGCTAATGCGGTTTCTTAGGATATTCTGATACTTGTTTCTGAAATATGGTTTGCTTATTTGGTAAGATTGTAAGAATTGGGTAAGTTTTAATAGTCTTCACAAATTGTGGATTTCATGTTTATGAGAAAAAGTAAAACTTTTGAGATCCAAATTGCCTGTCCAAAAACAAAATTTCAACTTGAAATCATCTTGAGTTCAAATCATGGCCAAACAGGCCCTTAAACTAAGAAACGAGACTCATTATTATGCACTGACCGTAATACTTAAAGGGAAGTAAACATTGATGAACTGAGGTGAAATTGTACAGAAATTTGGAAATCAACATGACAACAATCAAACTAAAGTTCTCTATTGCACATACCTGGGCACTGATCTCAACACATCCACTTCGAAGGTTTCGAACTGGATGGTTTCCTCCGTGGTGACCAAATTTCATTTTGAATGTCTTACCCCCCAATGCTTGACCAAGCAACTGGTGACCCATACATATACCAAAAACAGGAACTTTTCCAATAAGTTCTTTTACCGCTTCAACTGCATAAGGAACTGCAGAGGGATCTCCTGGCCCATTGCTGAAAAGAACCCCATCAGGTTTCATCTTTAGGGTTTCAGATGCTGGCCATGTTGAAGGAACAACAGTGATTTTACAGCCATAGGATGCTAAACGCCGAAGTATATTATGCTTGATTCCAAAATCATATGCAACAACCTTCATCCAACGGAAGGGCAAAAAGTAATTAGTTCTCTAAATGAAACAATGTTCTTTTCGGAATCTAAAAACTCTAACAATACTGACATTAAAAGTTTCTTTATTTCTTCCATTATCATTGAACTCCCAATCTGAGCCTGTTCTATCTATCCATTGGTAAGGAGATTTGCATGAAACGCCACTGATTAGATCCACACCTACACAACGTATTACATCAATAATAAAATTCTTAAATTTTCCCAGAAATTCCAAATATTTCACTTCATTTGGAATTTATTAAGATGGAGTTTTGTTTGATTATACTTTTTGCAAAGGAGAGAAGATAGCACATTATTTGGAATTTATGAAGATGGAGTTGGAAAACAGGTTTGGAATACTTCTCCAAATTTGGAATCCAACTCCAACTTGGATTTGAAAATTTTATAAACAAATACTGACTTTGAAATAGAGCAAAAAATTATTCCGGAAAAGGTAAATAATTCTCATGGTCAAACGGCTCCTTAAGGAAGATACAAGGCCAGTAACTTACCCACGATGTCCCATGTACGGGACATTTCAAGAAGTTCTTCGTCACTTTTTGAATTTTCTGTGCTCAAGACTCCTATGAGGCTTCCGTCTTCTCTTAATCTTCGTGTAATTGCTCGTGTGTCAACATCATCTGTTGCATGGTGAAGTGGTTAATATATCAGAAAATTTGAATTCCACAGTTTGACATGAAAATGACAAGTAGCCTTGCATAGGACACACATAGGACTTACATATACCCATGATGTTCCTTTCAGCCAAATAGTCACCAAGTGTCTCTGTGCATCTCCAATTTGAGGTGCTGAGAAAAATATACAACAGGTTAATCTAGGGGTGTAAATGAGCAGTTTACGCTGAATTTGGGTGGATCAAAATGGTTGAGTTACTAAATGGGTGGGTTGTTGACTTGCCCAAACGAAAGAAGGTCAAGGCCCAACTCGACCAATTCTTACTAAGTTTTAATTTCTTTTGTTTTCTCTTTTATAAAATTTTAGTACCTAATATAACTACATTTCTTCTTTATCAGCCCAGTCTTTTGATGGGCTGAAAGGGCTAAGCTTATAAATGAGGTCATGGTTAATTTTCCCACCCCTAGTTTAAACTATAAACACCATACTGTATGAAGACTGATCTGAAAAGCAGGGCACAGCGACCAAACCTGATACTTAAACTTCTAATGACTAATCCTGCAAGAAAGCACTGCATCGATTCTTCATCATCTGCCCAGAGAAATTTTCAGAACAGTCAAAGATCATTCAAACAAAAATAACAATTAGTCATGAAACAAAAACACTTAACACACCAAAATTGATCCCAGTATTTCCGATGTGAGGGTTAGTCATTAAGACAAACTGGCCCGCATAACTGGGATCTGTAATTATCTCCTGGTACCTGTAATATCAGGAAATAGAAGTATCTCATAAAATAAACACTCAAAATAATCTGAAAAAGAAAAAAAAGTGGCAAGTAGAAAGAGATGAAAGCAGAGAGGAAATAAATTCACTTTTTCCTGCATTCTCTGAATAACTCTATGAGGTATATCACGCATCCAAATTATAGGTAATATACTTGGGATTTACAATGTCAACTTTCCGTCCTTTCTACATCATTTCCCTTTTCACAGGCATTTAGAGACTTCTTTATTTTCCAAAACGACTCAACTTTGTGGTGTAAGATTCAAAATTTAGATTAACTTATCCTTTAAGAAGATATATAGTCATAAAATTAGCAAGCAAAATTGTGTTATACCCAGTTAAAGAGGTATTAAAAACCACTTCTCCAACTTGGGTTCCACGAGCACCAAATGATTTTGCCTTCCAAATTGAACCATCCTCAAGAACAAGTCTAGCATCTGCTACCTTCCACGGTCTTTCAACCAGACCTGCAGCTCATCCAGGAAAATATATAATCATTTAGAGTTCTAATAGACGCTATTAATTTCAAATAAATCAAATTAAGGAGAATAAAAGGTCCTTGAGCTCATATTATTTGTGTATGACCTGACAACTACTGGTATCTATAAGCAAAAGAAGTCAAAAAGGAAAAGAAAGTCATTTTTTCCAGTCAACCTCCTTGGATTTATTCTTATACTGATTGAACTGAACTGTTTTCTATTATATATATTTCAGCAAAGTTTTGTCACTTTGGTTGCAGGAAGCCATATGGATGAAGAATCTAATTTTAAAAATCTAATTGCGGGTGATTTTGGACCAATGATGCTGACTTGTCAAAAACATTGAGTTTTTTTATGTTAACTATTAGGAGTATTATATTATAGGGGATGAACTGGTCCAACCAAACACTACACTTACATAGTTGAGATATCAGCAGAAATAACAAATAATGGACAATAATCCAACAACATAAAGAGAAAAGTAAAAAAAACTACACAGAAATGAAAGAAGACGAGCTGAACAAAGCATAGCACTTGAATAGCTGAGAAAACAACGAGAAAATGCAAATGAATTCAGAGACACAAAGATGGAAAAGAAAGACCAACCAGAAGATGCACCATCCAACGAGAGGTTCTTCGAAGAGCATTTAACAGTGAAAACTCTGGAATGTGCAGAGTTTTTCGAAAAAACGGCACTGGTCATTGTGGCAGTGGACACAACACTGTGAGTCCTCGCAGCACAATCCATAACTTAGCTTCTGTAACTAAACAATTCTTCTTTCTCCCTCAATTATGATGAAACTGTGGATAATCAGCCCTACCAATAATTTGGGCTTTATTCGGGTTGGATCTATTCATCAAACAATACATACATTATGCATACATAAACATAGACAGAACCAGAATTTTTAGTTTATGAATTCTAAATCGCAATTTACTTCATTACTAAATCTCAAAACAAATACATATAATCATTCATAGCTTACTTACTTCAAAAACAAAATTCTTCAAAAGACAAAAAAAAAATGGATTCACTGCAAATCGTTTTCAGATTATTATTACTAATCAAACACAAATTAGTACAACTTAACAATTTCAAGCGAATCAACAGGAACATTACTATCAGATAATTAAAAAATCATTGATAAACATAAAGGAAAGTATAACTTACAATTCCGCCCAGAAAATCCGGCAAATGGAACTTTTTCGGCGACAGGTGAAGGTTTGAGGAAGAAAACTTTTGAAGGACAGAAAGGGCTCAATTTCGGCCCATTACATAAAGATTGGGTTGGGCCGAGGTCCTATTTTCAACTGGGTTTTCAAAATATTTCCTACTTTATTAGACATACATCACTACTATATATACTAATATTATCTTACTTCCAAACAATTACATATATTACCACTTTTATATTTTATACCATATATTAATATATTATTTGAAGATACAATTAGATACCCACATCCCTTAAAACTAAGATTGATTAATTATCTGTTTAATTAACTCTTTCACTCCAAATCAACCACTATCTCTTAATTCTCCCCTCCCATATTTATCACTCAATTATCTCTCCTCCTTTCTGATTCAAGAATTTCATCATACAATTTCATTCCAACAATAGCTAATCTACTTTCTTCTTCTCAAGATATCATCACCATGACCGACAAATTCTCTTGAACCCAAATATTATTCTGTATTGTTCATTTATAAAGAGATCAAACCAAAATAACTGCTACAGAGAAAACTTTCAATTTAGAGTGGGCCTTGATTGATTGTCTTCAGAAGAAATGGATCTTAGTTTTGATTATGTTATGCCACAATGCAAAAGGATCAAAGGGAGTATTATAGAGAGTTTTTGTTTGATGGTGTTATTCTAAGACTTTTTTTGGGTACTGTGACATGGATGTGGTAGTACCAATATTACTTTGATATAGCCCTTGAAACATGTGTATCCAATAAGTAGTATTCTTAATTAAGATCTGAGTTGTATTTTTAGTAATGGGGTATATGAACATGTATATGTATCCACCATTAAATTTCGGATACATGATTTTTAACAACACGATGATATTAATGATACGACAGCTACTCTACAGTCCTGATTTGTTCTTAAATTCGTGTGTTTCAGCTACATTTCATATTTAGATACACATAATTAAATGTATATGCTTATTATGTATTCGAGATACATTTTTTTGGATATAACGTATGGAATTTAAAAACACATAATTAGATGTATATGCTTACTATGTATTCGAGATACATGTTTTTGGATATAACATATGCAATTGATACTTGATGCATCAAATTAATACTAGATAGATATAAAATACACATGAAATTAATATTAGATATATATAAATAGATACATAAAATTAATACTAGATACGTATAAGAAATACATGAAATTAGTGTTAGATACTTCTATGATACATATGAATATACTTGTATGACACTCATGTATCTAAGTGTTTAGTTTGTTGGATATATCACATATTGATAATAGATACATCAAATTAATAAATTTATTATTTTAAGAGTAATAATTTAAAATTAATCAAATTACATTACCAAGATATACATGTTTTTATCTTATATTAATAATATTAAATTAATGAATTTACTATTTTAAAAAATAATAAAATGAAATTAATTATCTATGTATTTTGAAAATCCTCAATTACTCCTTTAATTAAGGAAATCAGTTACAACCAATTAATTTAAATAAATAAATTATGTATCTCAATTTTAAAATTCGGCAGATAAATGTATCTCATGGATTCAGACTGGTAGAGGAAGTAATATTTGAAACTATTGGAAATCTTAATAATTAAGACCTAAAGACTCATGTATCCTAAGCATGAAATATGGTAGAAGAAGTAATATTTGAAACTATTGGAAATCTTAATAATTAAGACCTAAACTAGTGGGATTTATGTGGTTTGCCCTTTTTTATTTATTAGTAACATAATATACTAGCCCTTTATATTTATAAAATAATTACATTTTTTTGTAAAAAACTAATCTAACTTGTAAAAAACTAATCTAACGTGATAAATAACTATATATATGTTATAGCTAGTAGAAAATTTCCTGGCATTACTTTCCATTATATATATTTTCTATTGAACTTCTTCCCTTCTGAGCTCGATCCTCCCTCTGTCCTCGTATACGAAAACGATAAAGGATCATCAACCTAAATACGACAAGGCTCTACTAACGGGGACAACTAGCCCAAGAATTAAAGGAGTAATTGAAAGATTTGTTGGATAAGGGTTTCATCCGACCGAGTATCTCTCCACAGGTGCTCCAGTTTTGTTTGTTATTGTCTTAGATAAACATTAACTAGTGGATCCACATAAGCTAAAAGTGCATGGTCTTACTTTGGCAAGTAGGACACCACTTTTCGGTATGGACTATACACCGGATTCCGTATTTATAGCTCACATGGTCTTATATATCGGTTAACGGTAAATCTCTTATAATACTCCTAGATTGGTTGTTAACTCTTAAATTCTCATACAGATAATGAGTTTTAGAGCTACAAAATTATATAATATGAAGTTTAATTTATAAATATCGACAACTTATAAATAATTCTATAATATTAAATCGTCTTTTAATTAGTATAGCAAATATTTTTCTTTATTTTCAAAAATACATATCCAAGTGTTACATATTAATTAATACATATAAGTGAAGAACCGCATTAGGGCCGTTTGGATATAAATTCAAATTCGGTGATTTGAAATTGAATTTTTATTTGAACATGTAATTTTGATTTTTTAACTATTTTTTATTTTTTTCATAACACATAAAAGTTTCACAATTTGTGAAAATTATCAATTTCCAACTCTATACCATCTTACTAATAAATCACCCGTGTCCATATTTCATTAATTTACAAATAAATATTTGTAATTACATGTTATTACAAATATTAAAATACTCATAATTTTATAAAGATTAACTAGTAAACAATAGTAGTAACTATTTGTTCTTTACTAAAATCCTTCCATATGGTACACAATATCTCTTCGCATTGAGTATAAGTTTTTTTTTTTTTTTTACAAAATATAAATTTATGAGTCAATTTGTATAATTTTAAAAAAATATATAATAACAATTGGGAGTTTGCAATTCTACTTTATGGAGAATTTGGAATTTAAACTCATGATTTGAAATTGAAATTGCAATTTTGTGCAGATCTCATAAACAGACTCAGATTTCAAATCAAGATTTGCAATTGGAGTCCTAAATCATATGGTGTCTCCTAATACTCTCTATGTCTTTCCGGGAGTTGGCTCCTCTCTAATGGATTCATAGGGATAAAAGAGAAGTGTTAGAAGAATTGTGAGAGATTAGTTAATAAAATTATTTTTGACCATCCGATAAAGTTGAGGCCACGTGTTGGTAATCAAGAGGCCAACGGGAAGAACAGGAAGAGGGCTCTTCATGTCTCAATTTATGAGACACATTTTTTTTAAATATGTTTCTTAAAGTATGTTAAGTATTTTTTTTATTAGAAACAATTAAACTAACGAGACATTCCTAAAAAAAATAATTTTAAAAAATAGTAAGACATTCCTCAACTTTCAGGCAAAAATGAAGATTAAAAATAACAAGATCGTTAAAGTTCAAGTATTTTCAAATTGAATGGCAAAATGACCTCAAGCGAGACATATAAAGCGGGTATATATCCATCTATATTAAATTGCGGATTTCAAATTAATAAAATCATTTTTGATTGGACAAAAAAAAGTCTCCTATAGAAAATAGATAAGAAAATCGATGAGAGGCAAATACGTTTTCGAAATAGAAATCGAAATCTAGGACGTATGAAGAAATTGGTAGACGCTACGGACTTAATTGAATTGAACCTGGTATGAAAACTTACCAAGTGATCACTTTCGAATTTGAAATTAACTGATAATTCTTAGTCAAACCCTGTTTTTCCTTAAATTTGTTTTGAAGTATAAGTCTAAAAAATATTTCCCTTTTTCTCCTTAAATTTTGTCTCAAGTCAAACAATATCAACTATCAAGTAAAATGTCATGGACAGGTAGAGTACCACTTATTATGAATAGTTGTAATTACTTTTTTAAGTAATCTAATAATATAAGAAATTAGTTTGATGTTTCATATTTTCTTACTCAACAACACTAAATTGAGTAAATAAATCACATAACTTAAATATGTTTATTAAAACCAAAATAAGAATTTATAAATATTTCAAGTATTAAAGAGGAACAAAAATAAAATAAAAGAGTAAACAAACAAGGTGCGCGCGCAAACAAAAGTTCAAAACGGCCGAATAACAATTTATAGCAAAACATAGAACAAAGCTATTCTGTTTTTGTTTTTTCTCTATCAACAATGCTTCTCTGTTGTATTCTTCCTTCCGCAGCAGCGACAGATATTATCGGATTTTCCAGTTCTCTAATTCTTCCATGTTTATAAATCAAATCAAATTCTCAATCTTATTGCTTCGATCTCACCAGGTAATTTCTTCTTCATCTTTCTCAAATTTTAATTTAAGTTCATTTTTTTATTGGAGATCCAGAAAAAAAGGGTTTGTAATGGGAGAGATCGATACAAAATCAATTGAATCAGTCCAAGCTGCACTTTCATTGTTCGGAGAGAAATCGTGTGATCACAAGAAGAAATATAGATCCACATCATGTATCAATGTAAGCCAATTGGCCAAACTTGCTTCACAAAAATGTTGATGAAATATCATAGTAAAATATTAGATGGCTTGAGTTGATTATTTTTTCAATTAAGTTTATTCCTTGTTCCCTCAAGATATGTTTGAGATAGAAGCGTAGTTGTTGTTGTTGTTGTAAGACTAGAATTAGAGTGTGTTTGGTATGAAGGAAAATGTTTTCTTGGTATACAAGTAGATTTTTTACTTATTTTCTCATGTCTGGTTGTTGAATAGAAAATATTTTTCAATTTTTTTTTTTAGTGTTTGATTTATGAATGAAAAATGTTTTTGAGAAAATATCTTTTATTTTTACTAGAGAGTAAAAAATAATTTTTGAAATTGAAAATATTTTAAAAAAAATAAAATTTAAATTTTTTTTGGGGTGGGGGGGGATGGTAGGGGGGCTAGCCGGGGGAGGGTCGAGGATAGGGGTGAAAAAATAAAAATTTGAAGTTGAAAATATTTTTTAAAAACAAACTTAATTTTTTTTTTT